>JABFPJ010003176.1:0-16888 GCA_022817425.1 Gryon sp. ZL-2020 | reverse complement strand
AAATTATTTATTATTAAAATAATGTTCTTTTATTATATTATTCATGTATTATAAATTACATATTATAATTTTGTCTATTTTCTTGTATATTATATAATTAAAATCTTAGTGAAAAAATTCTATTTCTCCGAGAATCGAACTCAGGTCTCCAAGGTGATAGTCCGATGTCTTCTCCACCATACCAGTCTATCACTTAAAATATGAAACTTAATTGAGAAATGTACTCCTAGCTTATGAAAAAGTAGTTTTCCATTTTTTGGAAAAGTGAATTTTCTTTCACTTATGAAAAAGTAAAATTTTTAACTTTTTTGGAAGTGAACAATTTTTTCACTTATGAATAAGTGCAATTTTTGACTTTTTTGAAGTAAAAAAATGTGTCACTCAGCAAATAAGTGAAATTTTCACTTATTCGAATTTAGAGAGAAGAGTTTGGTCCGAAAATGAGTGAATATTATAATATTTTGAGTGACTTTTAACTTATTCAATTGTACAACACTTTTTTTTATATACTAAAAACTATTAATAGAATTTTTCGATTTTTTTCATCTATAAAGAATTCTATGCACGTTATCAATTGTTAATAGACAAATTAAGTATAAGAAAGAGAAAGATTCATAATTCTTTAAAGCTGAAGAAGGTGTGACGTCTTGAAATGAATGATACCAAAAGAAATGATAGAAAAGTTTGTTTTCCAGTTATAGAAGATAAATTGTATTTAATTATAAAGTGAGTTCCTATAAGTAGAGTATGTAGAATGAATCCACACGATTCAAATAGATTGTCATAATTTAAATAGAAACTTTTATACCGTGTATAAATTTACAATCATCTAGAATATAATAGACCGACTTGACCGTCGTTTGAATCAATTTGCGCTCATGAATAATCGATTGTTCGCAAACCTTAGCTTCGGCACGTTAATACATTGTAGTAGTCTTACGAATAAAACTAGTATGCTCGTACTAATAAACAATATACATATTCAGATACAAATATGAAATCGATAATAAAGTTGAGGAAGAATGATGAGCGTTATACATAGCATGGCACAACATCTTACTTCTTTTTTCTTTTTCTTCCGTCCATAACCTCCCTGTAAATGGAGAATGAAGAAAAAAGTTGTTACATAAACATACAGATCAGAGAAAGAAGTAAATAAAAGATAGGTAGAAATAAGTAGAAGGACAGATTTGATAAAGAAATAAATAGACATAGTTACCAGAATTAGTATGGTTTTTTTATTTACATTTTACTTTGTTTAAGAGTATGAAAAAGATGACATAAAGACATGAAGATGATATAAGAAGGGTAAAAAATTTATCTCTTTTTTATTTCAATCTGATAACAATGTCTAGCAAATTTCGGAAGGGATGACAGAGTTACTTAAGTTTGAAGTATAAAATAGCAGTAAAGAAATGTAGTTTTTGGGTATTTAATTAATATTTATTAGTCGACATTTGAACTGTCTTTCGTAAATACAGAGATCGATATGATTGTAATCTGTTCAGGCATATAAATATACACATAGCAATGATTTGATACCAACATTATGTATACAGTAACGATGGAGGGCGGGGGCTCGGGAAATTTGGGTACATTCTACAATGAAATGGGTATATGCAGCAGTGATTCTGTTATCTTTCAGTGAATGTTAATGAAGTAATAATATTTTTACGAAAAACTATGCAAACTGACTTCATTAATTTTGTTCATGTATATTAATCAAATGAAAGTTTAATACAAATGAGAATACATTAACATTAAAATTCAATGATAAAATATATGAAAAATAGGCTTAATAAAAATTAATAATAATGTGAAAAATAATTTTAAAAAACTAACTAAAAGAGCTTTTGAATGTAAGTAATGTATTTTAAGTATACGCATTGACATGTACTGAACTGAGAGATGTATGTGAAATGAAAACTGGGAATGTAAATCATAGATGAATCACTGATGTACCCTTTTAATGAAAAAATTCTGCTCCAATTTCATATTTGATGTGAAAAAAATATTAGACTTCAATTTGTTCATAAAATATTTCGTTAATGGATTCATATTGAACTTCATCTTTCAATGAAATTAAACTTTTGTTAATTAAATTTTTCATCTAATCTATTTAATCAAGTAATATAATAACGATAATATACTAATATTAATATATCAAAGATGAAATTGGTATTAAACAGATGAAAGGCGAAGTTGAACGAGATGCTACTTGTTGCTAGATGTTATCTACTATGTTTATAATATTTCATTTATGAGTAAATTGATACACTGTTAAAAATTCAGAATAAAGTGGGAGATACGAAAATATTAATGTAATTAATTAATCAATAAAATTAATTCCATTTAATTAGTAAATTATATTAAAATCGGCTTAACTATAATATAAATTGTTCAGTAATCTCAACAAGGTTATAATGATGTCTACCTTAATATGTGCTGTATCACTTAAAATTTACTTTCCAATATCATATTAATTAATTAATAGTTAAGCTAAGATTCTATTTTGAAATAATGAAATGTTTTTTTCTTGGATTTGAATTGTATATACATTTTTGTTTTTAAAACTTACATAACTTAATAGGTAGCTAATTGTAATGTTACATTGAAAACATTCAAAATCCATAAATAATGCAGAAGCCAAGAACCAACATTGAAATAAGTAGCATAATCTATTTATTTATATTTGTATTAAAAAATCTTTTTATTAAATTAAATACAATCTTATTAAAAATTATTGAATGTTACATTTGAAATATTTGCAAATATACAGACTTATAATTTCATAACGTAATATAAATTCACATGTTATTACAGAAAGTACGTCGTTATTGCAGAAAAATTGCGTAATTTTTCTTGTTTCGAAATAATAGTCATAAAAGAAATGTAATTTCAGTCTCGAGAAATCTTGTATGAAAATTAATAATGTTATACACTTATACAGCTTCGCAAGATCAACAAGTCTTTTCCTCATTAACGTCAACTTAATATCAAATTGCTTTCCAAGTTTATTCCATTTTCCATAAATGTATATAATTGAAGTTCATTTGCCAAAGTCTGCGTAATATTAATTCTTAATTAATCGCGTTGTTAGCTACATACTTATACAAAATAAAAAAAATATTTGTTTAAAATTTATACTTAAAATTCTAAAAATGCTACAAAAGTAATAAAATTCCAATACTTATTCGTTTTAATTAAAATCAACACAGCAAATATTGTGTTGTAACTCTCAATCTACGTACATTGAATTAAAACCTTTACATAATTAAAGCACTATTTAACGTTCAAAAAATATCGTATTACATTTTGTATTAAAGCAATTACTTTTTTCCCCATTTTTAACAGTGTAATAATTTAACTTGACGCTCAATTATGGGAAATATTAAATTCGGAATTATCAGATATATCATTTTAATTTATTACTTTTGAAAATGAAATACATTATTAATTTATGTTCTGCACCAAAACTTTTAATTCGTTTAATTATATATATATAAAGGAGAGTGCCCGACATTGAGCCAATTTTTGATTTCTGTGTTATGTTATTTACAAAATAATTATGAAAAATTACAAATCTATTAATAAATTCACATATTGGACCTTTGAGTACAAACCTACACCATTTTATCTAGAAAATACAATTCACAATTTTTAACAATCTATTTATCATATGATCACAATGTGCCTGAAACTAGGAATGCAAATCGCACGTTGAGGCAATGTGGTTTTTATTTCATAATTAAATATAAACATAATAACATGGCATTCTTTAATATCCTAGTGGAAAAAGCTATATGGATATAGTGTGGATGTAGTCTGGATACACCTTGCCAGACTATATCCAGACTAATGCATGACTAATATATATGAGTTATTTTAATTAGTTTGAAATTGTTTTACATATCGAGAAATGACATTTTATATTTAAAATACATTTTTGGTAATATTTGAAATATTTCGATTATCTGGACAGCTGTTAATCAATTTTCTAATATGTGCCAGAACAATGCGATTCAATTAATATAGTGGATATTTTCTTTAGCAGTTTTTGGTAAAAATGTATATTTTTTGCACATTAAACAAAATGTTTTGGTACTTTTAACATGCCTACCTCAAATTAGATCTATCGCTCATGTTTTACAAAAAAGATATTTTGTGTTACGCATGTGATACAGTTAACTTTAAGCATGTTTAAAGTGTTTGCGATTTAATAATATAATAATTATTAACAACTTTAACGTAAAGTGCAAATAAATATTTTACTTTCATATATTATGTATTAAAGTATTCATCCTACTAATATATAAATTTCAATCTATGTTTGTCTGTCTGTTTGTCTGTTACGCAAATTCTACCAAACCGATTTGAATCAAATTTTGAGGGTATATTATTCAACAGTTGCTGAGTGTCGTAGGCTATATAAAATTGAATTTGCATTAAACAAATTTCTTACAAAAATTTTTATAAAAGGGGTTGTCATATGGGGTTCATAGGAGGTCATAGGAGGAGGTCGTCATAGGAAAAGGTCGTCATAGGGAAGTCGTCATAAGGGGAGGAGATTTTTGTGCGTCAGCCGGCTTCGCTCTGGTCAAATGTGCAGTGAATTTATAAAATCCTATCCTACTGATATATAAATTTCAGTCTATGTTTGTCTGTGTGTTTGTCTGTTACCTCATCACGCAAATTCTACTGGGCCGACTTACTTGAAATTTTAAGGGTATATACAGTGTTAATACTGCAGATTGTCATGGGCTATATAAATTTGCGATATATACATTTGATGTTTAGAAAAAAAATTGTATGTCATAGCTTCATCACTTCGATGCCATAAGGAAGTTATAGACAGATCATAAGGGTAATAGGGGGGGGGAGATTCATAGGGCGTCCATAGGGAGCCCATAGAATGTTCATAGAAGTATCTCGGGTGGAACTAGGGATTTAGTCAGAACTCATACACGGTCATAGGGAAGGGATTACAAGGTTTTGCCCAGGCGAAGCCGGGGCTTCAGCTAGTAAATCATACAAACTAATTTTATTTTTTAAAAAAGATAATAAAAATCTTAAGCGAACTTAACGTCAGTTATTTTATAGAATGTAATAGAATTAACATTTCTTATTGTTCTCATATTTTTTGTATAATAGTTTTAAAATAAATCGCATTGCCTCGTCGTGTGTCCGCCTCAACGTAGGTAATTCTCCCCTATATACTTTTGTTTAAATTACGCTTAACAATTTAAATATCTTTACGAAGTTTGTGTTGATAAAACATAAAAAGTCAGGTTTATACTCTAGTCTTCTTCATTTTCATTTCAATTCATCAAGCATTTATTATAGTTAATTTATTATAGTTAAATAAAATTTATATATAAAATGTGTTTGCTTTTAACATAAATGTTAGTTAAAGTTGTAATTTGTGTCAAAAATGAGTTATCTCTGCCAGAGTTGTTAAATGTTCATATAAATCTCATCAACAACTATAAACATAAATCAATAATGCATGTGTAAGTTGCTTATCTAATAATTCCTTAACGAATACGCAAACAGGCATAGCTTTGAATAACGATGAAAAACATCAAGCTTGCATCGTACACACGTTGTAGAAACACAAACTCTTACGGAAAATTGCTAAACAGTGGATAGAATACAGTTAATGTTTAACGACAGATCCTTGTTAGAATTGTAACAAAGTTTGCCATAAAACTTGGCATTATGTAAGTTACAGTTCTGTTGAGGTGTAACACATGTTCAACAGGGAAGAAAAAGGAAGAATAGATGAAGGGGTTAAAACTAATTTAAAACAACCACATAAACTGAAATGCCCGTCTATTTCCAACATACGTTTCTTTTCAAAGCAAATTCTTTTTTCTCTTGCTCGTTAAGCATTTGAAGGTTAAAGTGATATTAAAATAAAAGAGATCGTTAATTTAAGAAACATCTAGCTGATTTACTGAAATCATAAACATTATTTAGGAGCTTCAGCAATTTTTCGAATAACACTTCAATTTAATTCTGTTATAAATATAATAGAGATAATAAATAATCAATAATAGTAAAGTATTGTATAAGAAAGTTAAAAATATGTTAAAATTGCAATGTTAATATATATTTAATTAACATATTAATTCTATCTATAAATGATCTATATAGATCATTTCAAATGTGTATATATGTGCATTATTAATCGTGTGAATTCAGTTATAAATACAGATGAAATTAAGACTAGATAAAAAATAGATGCATTTTAGGCATAATTTATAATTTCAAAACTTGACTTCTAATCAGTACAAATAATTCTGAGGAACAATATTCAAGGAATAGAAAAAAAGTGTTAATATGAATATTGATTTTCAATAAAAAGTATTCAGTTGGATGTTTCTTATTAAACTTGACCTCTTTTTTTCTTTTATCACTGGAAATATCCACGTACCACAAGAGCAATCACTAACTGTCAAAAGCAACATCGCCGCGCTTGTCAAGTAAGCAATTGTATGTGCTCGATTATAGGAGCAGATGATCAATGATGAATAATCATTTATGATGATCATTTGTTGGATCGTTGCTCGTGTATGTACTCAAGAGTTACATCTTCTTGTCATTATTTTTATCACCACTGTTTGACTGCATGATTGAGAACCACTATTAAAGTATGATACTACTAAAAAAAAAAAAAAAAAAAAAATGTAAATATCGCCATTAGTGACGAATCGCCTACGCTGAGCCTATATAATAGTTATTAGTTATATAAAAAATATTATCATTATTATTAAATTAAAAATGTTCGATTAATAAAAAATATCCAAAACTGAATTGGATCACTATAATTAGTTATATTATGATTAGTAATCCATCGGTTGGGTATGGTCTGGCCTTGTTCTGGAGATTGCTTTTTCGGTAAAATAACTTACCGCCTCCTTTCTTTTCGCTTCGAGTTCTTTCTGCTTAGCAAGTTCGTCGGCAATGCGGGCTTCGATTGCTGCTAGAGATTCTCGTGTGAACGGACGGAACAAACTTCGTTCTTCTTCTGATAAAGAGAGAGAAACTTCGGACATTGTCTAAGCTGCAGACTTCCGAGCCACCTTCCTGCAAATGAACACAAGAGATGATTATAAACTTACATTAAATGTTCATGGGATATTTACACAGAAAACATTTCCGTACAACTGTCGTACGTATATACAGGTTACAGATGCACTGTTAAATAAGGTTAAATCATATTCTTTTTTTAGTGCGTCTGACGCGCTTAATTCACGGGCGTCTGTTGCCCGTAATATGAAGGATAACTCTTGCCCGTTAAAACGGACTTCCGTTGCTTATTTCGCGTGTCATATTTTAACAAAAGATTTGATGTTAAAAAAAATGTCAAATAGCTTTTTAACTAATTGACAACTGCAAATTATCATAGAAAAAACGTTATTAATATTTCATAATACATTTATTAACTATTATTATGATATATCAAAATTAAAATTAAAGGTTTAAAGATTAAAAAACAGCACCTTCATAAATCCTATCACAGTTTATTCAATTCAAGACATTTTATTACGAACAATGTAAATTTGCTTAAAATAAATTATTACAAATATGTAATTATTTATAATTTCATATTTATACAATTTGTTTATTATCTCTTATATAATAAACAATATATATATACAGATTTAATATTGAAAGTAATAAAAAATAAATATCTGATATAATTATTATATCATAATTAAAAAAAAATGATATTTTGTGTGATTAAAAGAAACTACATTTTACAACAATCATTTGCAAAAGTTAATACGAATTATTATATTTTGTTAAAAACGAATCCATATTGTCAATCAATAATACATTGACTTTTTTATACAAATAATTACTTTGAAAATTGTTCACTTTAAAAGGCACGTTTTACAACTTGTCTACTGATGCCCGCTACTTTCGCGCTACTGTGGAACTTAAAAATACGGTCTATAGATGCATGTGTTACGCGCATTTTAAGCGCGGAAAAAGGGCAACAGTGCCCCGTAATGAACGGGCGTCACATGCCCGCTTGTTACGTACAATCGACGCACATATACGTGCCACTGTTGTACGGATTTATTTTCTGTATATATATTTTGAAAATTTATTGCAATTCTGGAATAATAGAATTAGAAGAAAAATAACATTTTTTTGAGATTTTATGTTATTAAGTTCAAAAACTATGAACACATATACAAGATGTTTAATCTTATTATTACTTAATATTATTTTATGTATTACATAATATAATATTTAAATGATTGCAAATAAATGTAATTTATTCAACCGAAAATTATAATTTAATACTTGATTGTGCTCAATCTTTATTAAGAGAAGAGAAACAGGAAAACAGATATACGAACATTAAGTAAATGTCGCATAAATGTTGCAACCGCGGTGAATTTAATGCCTTATTTATGCAACATCTCCATGTTCTCTCGTATGTAAAAGCTCAATTAAAAAAGATATAGTATCATTAAATTAATACATACTTCAAATAAATAAGCAGATTCTAAAACTCATTTTATTAAGGAAATATGGATTGAATACCATAAAATATTCGTTAAAATAAATATACAGAAAATAATAATATCGTAACACAAATGTAAAACATTCACAGCAAAAACAAATGTTTTAATTTAAACGTTTTTGTAGCAGTTTTTAAAACATTTGGAAGTGTTTTAAGTTTTAACCTATCTTTTTAACATTGGATAAAACGTCTAAGTGTTTTAAAGTAAAACACTTCTTTTTATAGTGTTATTAAAAATCTGTACGATATTAATGAGTTCTTTAAATTGAATATTTGCATATTATAAAATAAAGCAAAATGTTACTGTAGATTATAGTGAATGAAATATTGTAGGTGTCATGTTTGTAACTTGTCTGTGTCTAATTTCAAGATTTAGTTTCGGACTTAGAAGTAATCGGCTTATAGATAAGCTGCAATACAATTGGTCAAGGAGAATAATCGAAATGTGTATATTAACTGAAATTTATGTATGTTTATTTCACGGTATCATTATATTGGCGATTAATTGTTACATTTTTTGAAAATTAATAATCTTATAATTTGTTGTTCCACTTCATAATATTGGTTAATTAATGAATATTAAATATCTAAATTTAATACTCATTTCAAATACATCAATTTAACAAATAAAATAATATTAAAATAAATCTAAAAATGATCGAAAATGAAACTTTGGTGATAAACAGTTAAAACTAAAGGCTGCTATTCCAATCGCGAAAACAGTCATTCATAAACTATAAATTTTACAAGTATTAAACTTTGCTACCAATTTTAGTTTCACTGAAACTTTGTCAACTTTGAATTGATTTTATTATATCGACTTATATGTATTTTTTATACGTAATAATTTATAAAAAAATTATCCATAGTATATATAAATTTTGTACAAATCAATTATTTATTTTTTATAGTAACAGCAAAGTTCATTGTTTCACTTTGAAAAGTCTAAAAATTAAATTTCATTGGTAATATTATTGTGATAGATTAATTTCTTGTTTTGTTTTTCAAAATTTTTATTCTCATATAATATTAAATCTACAATTTCATTAATATTTATTTATCGATTCCTCAACAACTAATGGTCTATTTGCAATATGATATTAATTAACTATTATCATAAACAATTGTAAACAGCAACAGCTTTTTCCGTAATATGATCAACTTGTGTCAAGATAAATGTGGGCGTTTTTCAGAATTTAATATCAGGAACACGCAATTCAAACGAATACATCAAAATACCACTTGGTCGTAATAAAAAAAAGCTTTATGTGATTAAACATTTAAGGAACTTGGCGGTAAGGAATAATTTTTACCACTCCATTTTTACCATTTCATTTTTACTGTCCTATAGAATTTGTCCTTTTATTTACTTCTCATATAATTGATCAATTCAATGTTTAATTAATAAAATCATTTATTCATTAAATTATTACGCATATTTTCATATAATTTTAAATATTCCCAATTTACAAGAAAAAAGTTAATTTAAACAAATTTCTGTCCTGAGACTAATACACTTAATCTAATCGAAGGCTAAATTTTTTAAGACATAAATTAAGCAAAATAATAATTACTAAAAATGTTCTATATTTCATATTATTGAAAAATACAATATTTCGTTTCTCGACAATTTTAAGTGCAAAGACTACTAATTTTTTACTTATTTTGATGCGAAAAAAGTTTCAATTATCACTTTTGCTTAGTACACTAAGAAAAATAACTTACAATAAATTACTGTTTAAACAGTAATTTGACCACAGAATTCCCATTAACATGAAAGTTCCTGTTAAAAACAGTAAACATTTTCCTTTCATGCACAAAAATTCTTGAAAAAGTCAATAAAAATTTGTGTTCAGAAAGTAAATTTTCCAGTTTTTGACAGAATTTATTCGGTTAATGGGAATTCTGTGGTCAAGTTACTGTTTAAACAGTAATTTATTGTAAGTTATTTTTCTTAGTGTATGGAACACCTATAATAGTTATACTTATTTCATTTGTTTAAATAACGATGTGTAAATTTAATATTAAAATTAATAATTAATTAATAAACTGAAGCATTACTTAAATTACATTTAATTGATTTACATTGTTATTAATGAAGATCATTACATTTACATTACAAATACAAACGATGTCATTATGTATCAAAACGGTCATCTAATGTGTGCGGTCAATAACTTTGTCTACTTTAGTTCAATCAATGTTTACATTATATAGACTGCGCGTGTCTCTATGTAGTAACAATAGTGAAATTTAGTTTCACTCTCTCATTACTTGTTTATGCAGACAAAAATAAATGTACTATTGATAACAAAGTATAAGTCGATATTTTTTTAAAGAATACAAAATATAGCAACTAAACAACAAAGTTTTTGTATATTTTGATACAACTTCTGATAATTTATAATCATTTTTAGTGTATTTTTTAATAGTTTTTAACAGAAATTATTTAAGGATAATGTTTAAATATATTTTAAAAAATGTATGTTCAAATTAGTAGATAAATATGTTGTACCAATTTGTGTAATTGAACAACATCGCAACAGATGTTATGTGTGTAAGATGTAATTTCAAACTAAGTTATACACAATTTTAACATGATCAGGAATATTATTTATATACAAAATTGCATTTTCATTGCACTAAAACTTGCTCTTATGGCAATGTAAGTAGCAAATACATCGTTCATCTATATATATTGTGAAATTTGAAGTTAAGAACTAATAACGAGTAACAACAAAAATTAATTAAAGCCACCGATGTGGCCATTAGTTTCTGTAACAAAATTAATCATGGGAAAGTTTAAAATGTTGCTTTTGAAATCGAAAATGTGCAACGCATTTTTATTTAAGCTATGAAAAAATATTTAAGAAAATCTGAATTTAAACATTAAATAAAAAGATTCAATTAGGATTGAAGAAGGAAGAAATAGTTAAATAAAAGTCTATGTAACGCTTTTCAATTTTGCATAATTATTAAAATTAAAAAAAAAGTTAGAGAAAATAGGGTGTCAGACAGAAAATAGAAAATTTCGTAAAAGAATCAATAACAAATTAAATGAGGAAAAGTTGCAAGAAAATGTGAGACATTAAAATAAATTGAAGTTGCAAGCAGAGGATGTAATTAAATGCTTATCCACTTGAACTTCAACAAAATGCAGCTTAAGAAGAGATAAAAGAAACCCAAATAACATTGGTGTAACAAATAGTTAGTAGTTTATTATTAAAAAAAATAATTGTGATGCTTTCTTTTTTTTATTTATTATTTATTATGACACACACACATACACACACACACACCGATAGAGACTTCTGACAAGTGTAATAACCTCTTTGGCTGTTAAATCATACGAGAAAATGATATAAGGTAAAAAATAATTATATAATGCAAAATGACCTTAAAAAGGTAAAAATATACGAGCCAAGGTATTTATGCCTAATATTTTGTATCATTACTCGGTTTAGTCAAAATTATAACTAAAAGAAGTTGTGATATCAATAAATTTGAGCCAACTAATTAATTAAATTTTGTTTAAATAATAATTTTAAATGAAATAAAATTAAAATAACTGAAACCAAAAATCGAAATTGCTTGACGAGCTGCTTTTCAACGTTTGAGTGGAAACGTTAAATTTTTTTAATTTCCGAAAAAGGGGAATTGTTAATAGGAGAAAGACGTAGGTGGTTTAGTGGATAGGGCCTTCGGACGAGTCCCACACTAATTGGACGGATACAGGAGTCTGGACCAATTAATCGTAAAAAGGATTTCTTCCCTGTCTATAAGCACACACACATCGACGGACCTTACGAAAACTATTCCATTTTAATATTTCCCATGTTATTTTAAGGCAATTTTTAAAGTGGAATAGTCTTTGTTAGGACCGTCGATAATATAGAGGTGTTTGAATGTCATGGAGAATATGTCTTAATAAAAGATTGCACACTTCCGAATAACAGTAGGCTATTCCAGTTTTGACATTCACATAATGCTAACGATCGTCATACAAAAAAAAAAATTATTAATCTCAATAATGATTGACCCTTACAATTATAAGACTATCAGATATCCCCTAACCTAAGCTCTTCTTTTGAAGCATGTTAGAGACTAAGTAAAGTGCCGCTTAATCCTAATTTCTAACACTGTCAGAAAACAAGTGAAACATAAGCACAAATATTCTTTAATAGTTGTGCTAAATATTTGTGCATTGTCTGTCGCTTGTACATATTTTTTAATATATTCATGCATGTAATATAATATTCTTTAGACTAACATTTTTTTAAATATAAAAATTCATTGTTAAAAAGAAGACTACTTTTGCACTATTAATAATTCCGTAACTTTTGAAACTTTATTTGCAAAAATATGGAACAATTTCCCAAATAATACACAAATTGCACAACGTACTGGCTGAATAATATAGTCTTCCCTATAGACAAAGTGTGAATAAAATATTGTATTTTCCAAATAACAATATTTTGATATCAAATTGCAGCATCAGGAGTTGGCGAATTGAACAAGTGGGAACTAAATTCTCTTAAAAAATGCATCAAACTGGTCAAGTATCTTCGACCTACTTTACTAAAGTATGATCAACATATAATGAGAAATTCTGTATGACTTGTCTAATATTATCAAATTGAGAGTAAATTCCTTAAAATATAAAAGTACACGGAAGGAATTAACTGATTAAAAATTACTATGAACCTGGTTAAATCTGTGACGATAATGTTGTTTTCGTGGTAATTGATAGATTTTGATTAAAATTTGCGTAATTTTGATGAATTTTTACTAAGTTAATAGTAACTTTTATAAAAATTTGATGAATTTTTACTAAGTCTCATTGTAAATATTACGTGAAATAAATTTCAGGCCTTGATAGGTTAAGTAACATAACAAGTCTTTTAACGACAATCGGACGAATACCCGCGAGGTTAAAGTACGACGGCTTATTAAGAAACAGCAAGTACCGAGTTCAAAACTTGGAGAGGGATTTTTGTTTATAATGTTAAAATTATTTTACTAAGTCAAAAAGTAAAATTTATTAAATGCATTTACCGTCACAAGTTTACTCGGATACATAGTAATTTTTAATGAGTTATTTTCTTCCGTGTAGGCTTGAAGTATAATCATTTTAATTAATCGCCACTTATAATTGTTACATTAGAATCATTTTATTATTTTCTCTAATTCAATATTGATATCAAAATAAATAACAAAATAACGAATAATATTTTATATTGAAAAAGTAGTAAAAATGAAGAAGAAAATGAACCTTGCTATCGGTGCTAACAGTTTCCCCGTAAACGACGTCTTGTATGTTGTGTAGGATAAACAAGTTGGCGTCGAGGATTAAGTTGGAATTGGGACTTGTGGCCACTGTTGTTGAGTAATCTTCGTGGAGATGTTTTGTATGGTCGGACGGATAATAATGGTTTTTGAACCGTATTGCTCCCCGATTTTCGATTCTTGATATCGGTTCTCCTCTTGTACCTCCAGTCGTATTTGTGACTCTTTATTCGAAAATACTTTTTCGCTGAAATAGCTACGTCTAGTAACGACTGTGATGCGGCAGTGCGTGATATAGTGGCTTCCGTCCAACTTGAACCAAGATTTTTCATGTCCGACCTGAAACAGTAATACAATTTGTCACATAAATATTTATTACATATATAATGTTAATCGAAATATTAAACTTCGATAATAGAACGCAATGTTACAAATAAAAAAAAATATATCATATCTACAATTGAAAATAACTTGGATATACATTTTATAAGTCTTTTCGAAATAAAAGTCATAAAAGTTCGTCAACTTTATGTAATAACTCTATTCAATGTATATACATATATATAATGACAATTTAATTTATGAATAAAATTTAAGTTAATAATAAAATAATTGATTATATTTACCTAATTTGAATCAATATGAAAATGCAAAAAAGATTAACACTTTTATAAAATAAAAAAAATACCAGATATTTTTAACACATTAATAAAAAATATGTTTACTCATTTTATATTTTAGGTTATATTTCAAAGATCTCAGTAAAACAGATAACTATGCATTTTCATTTATGCAAAGTTATTAGTATTCATGAATATATTTTACAAACAAATAAATCAATTATCTAATTGCTATAAAACGGTTAAATATATTAAATCAGTTTATTGTTAAATGTATTTTAAATGTTTACTTATCAGTTATGTGCTTTACTTATCAATAAATTGTGCATCTTCAAATGCAGCTTATTGTATAAAATCTGAAATAATGTTAAAAGTACTATCAAGTTGAATGAAATTCTTAAAATTCATCCAAATTTTCACAACTATTTTTTTACAAGACGAAAAAATTAAGTAAAAATTAAGTTTAAGTGAAACTAAAATTCCATAAGATCAAGAAAAAAATCAAACTCGAAGATATAAAATTATTTAAGTGAAAATAGTAAGTATAAAACAAACAATTGAACATAATGTTTTCTCTATTATATACTTTATATTCTTCAACATAGATTAATACTAAAAAAACTATACGATCACGAAATGTCAACAGTTTCATTTAAATCTATATAAATATTGATATTTCAACATAGACCAAACTCTGGCGCAACGATAGCTTATGATGCATTTTATTGCACATAGATTATATGACAATGGTTGCGCCAAATTTGGAAACACTGGTTGCACAAAAGAGTGTAACGGTTTGTGAAAATGTATTCAAATCAGCCGACAAATTGCGTGGTATAATTATGAATGCAAGAAAAATTGCAGTAAATCGTAAATAAAAGTTACTTTTTCAAAAACCGACAATGTTTTTTTCAGAAAAGAATTTCATTATTATTTAGAAACAAGTTTTTGTAGAAAAATTATTGTTTGTTCTAGATTATGATGATTGAAATTCATTATTACTAACAAGGATTTAATTGCAGATAAATATTTTACTAATTAATAAAAGCAGACAGATGTTTTTTATTCTCTTTCAAATTTACAGGCTTTTTGTATGTATGGGTCGTATGAGATACACACACTACTGATTCTGTTCTGAGAATGCTAATGAATTCGTTATATTTCATTTTATTGTAATAAAAAATTCATTCATGTATATAAAAAATTATTGTTATATTATAATACGTTGATATATTGATGTAATATATATTTTATTAATTAAATTAGTATATATATTTATATAAAAATTTAAGTGTTAGTCTCAGAGAAGTAGCATTCATTTTATTGGAACACTAATTAATTTTGAATTAAGTTACCGCTTTCTCAGGTCCTTGACTGTGCCTCTCATATTTGTAAGGTCAACTTTATTAGTTCCGAGTAAAATATATCTTAATTGGACCAAAAATTTCACAAAAAATTGTCCCATTATATATGATGAATCTTTTCTACAGACAACTTCTATATTGTAATTCTACCAGAATAATTATAATACATAATGAAGAACAAATTCTTACTTATAGTTTAAATAATTTAACTTCAATAAAAAATCATATATCACAATATAGTTAACAATTTTGTTAGTTTAAAATCAATTCCACCAAAATTTATTTCGTTTTCTTCAGGCCATGAATTGTTTTATGCGAAAATCAAGTATACTCGTAAGATTTGCTAATTTCTTGTTCACAAATCAGAATTATTTTATGCGAAAATCAAATATACTCGTAAGATTTGCTTAATATCTAGTTCACAAATCAGGATTTTCTGATGAAGATAATCAAATACGAATGAGTGTAGTATATATCACGAAATGAAGACAGTCAAAATGCGGATTATCAAATTATCATTCTAAAAACATAACCGCTCGTTGAGCATTATCAAATTGCATTGATTATATTTAACTTATTATTTGCA
Organism: Gryon sp. ZL-2020; assembly: GCA_022817425.1. Taxonomy (NCBI): domain Eukaryota; kingdom Metazoa; phylum Arthropoda; class Insecta; order Hymenoptera; family Scelionidae; genus Gryon; species Gryon sp. ZL-2020. The sequence goes on along the minus strand of JABFPJ010003176.1, from coordinate 490 downwards.
TAAGTATGCTACGAATTAAATAAACGAAAGTAATGCGATGCTATGATCTAATGAGTATTACAAAATATAGATAAGTTACAATTCTTGTCTCCCCTACGCCTGACTCACTTTTTCATCTGTCTTTCATTCGTTCGGTCGTCACTGTCGATCGATTATTAATAAATAGAAATTGAAAGAGAAAGTGCTGAAAGTAACAAGCCATATTTAGATTTGATTAGAGGCAGCTTAGTATCACGTTTCATAGATTGGAAAATGAAGAGGAATTGTATGTAGAACGAAAGACTGTTCTGTAACACATATACAATGATGCTTGGTGCACATCTGTTTGCACCCACACAGTGGTTTGCCTAGGAGCCATCGATCTGTTAAAGCCCGCAATGCGTGTGTGCTTCTCAGACGGTCGGTGCACATGCACCCAGATACCAACCAGACTTCCAGGCGCACATTTTACTACTAGCAACTAGGTATATTCTTGCGCGACTGTGTGTGT
>JABFPJ010003175.1:0-16891 GCA_022817425.1 Gryon sp. ZL-2020 | reverse complement strand
ATGAAGTTGCTGCAATTTTCACAACTACTTCTGAAGGTGAAATACCAGAATCATTTGTTACCATAAGAAATCGATCAACTAAACAATTAAAGAGTATTCGGAGTACTGATCCAGTTGTAGAACCATTAATATATTCTCTTTTGTATCCATATGGAACGCAAGGATTTCATCCGAATTTAATGAGAATAAATATTACTAAACGTATTTCTCGAGGTGCATATATCAAATATCTTATTGCAATAAGGAATGGGTTTAACTAATTTTTAAGAGGAGGTAGACTCTTCAACAATGGATAGTTGATAATTATGATAAAATTGAAGGAGATAGAGTACAATATTGTAAAGATCATCAAAAACAATTGCTAGTAGATTCATATAAGGGCCTTATGGATTACTTGAACACCAGTAACAATGAAAGTGAAAAGAGATTTGGAAGAATAGTCATACTACCATCCACATTCATAGGTTCACCACGTAATATGATGCAAAATTATCATGGTGCTATGGTTATTGTTAGAAAACAAGGCTTGAAACCGAAACGAATATCGGTTCGGTCCTGGTTAACGGTTCTTGAATATTTTCGGTTTCGGTTCGGTACTAGGAATGTTTATGTGAAACAGTTCTCGGGTACTGGTTCCAAACCGGTTCAGCACTGGTTCCAAATAATTTTAAATGAACATATTATTTTCAGGAATGGTATAATTCATACATTTTTTTAAATAACATAATCAGAATATTTATTAATGATATTTTAACATTATCATAAAATGATCTCAAATATAAAAATGTAACATAAAAATGGAATTTTTTAAAAACCTTTATACGAGTGCCACATACTTGATTAATCTTAGTATTTTTAAAATTACATACACTGTAGTCTGTTTTGACTGAATATGTGAAAAATTGCCGAAAAGGATACTTTTTCTCGTGGCATATTAACATTATTTTAATTGTATTTTTGATAACGAAATTTTCGTTGATATATATGTTAAGCACAATAGTATATTGTACAACTAGTGGGAAAAGTTGGCGATTCCACGAGCGTGTGAAATGACGTCACGAGCGAAGCGAGTGATGTCACACACGCTCGTGTGTCGCCAACTTTTTCAACAAGTCGTACACGATACTTTTTCCAACAAGGGCATGAAAAGTGGCCTGTTTTCTCAACGTGTTTTCAGTGGGAAAAGTTAACCTCTTTTCCCACGCATGGAGGAAATAGGTTACTTTTCCCACCGAAAACAGTTGAGAAATAGGCCACTTTTCATGCGCGTATTGGAACAATAATAGCATTGACTTTCATGTGACATCGTAGCTCAGGTGGTAGGACTACATGGCGAATTTGCGGACAATGTGAGGGCAAGGGTTCAAATCTCCATAACATCAAAGACAATTTTTTCAGGCATAAAAATTAAAATTCTTTCAATAATACTTCCAAATTGATAAAATAATTAATAAAATTAAGATACTTGTAAAATGAATTAAAAAAACATTTTTTTAATAAAAAAATGATTACCCTAGTTCGCCTTACAAGTGTCTCACAATACACTGTGTTACATTTCCTATAAGTGCCTTGTATGTTTCACTTGTGAGGCCCTTACAATTTAAATAGTATAATTCACAAGTGCCTTATGAATAACTAGTTGGAATTTTTAGTTGGGTTACTTTTGTCAAAATTCAACAGTAAAAATATATTTTTGGAAAGTTTCATATTTAAACAATAGAATAAAAATGAATGTAAAGGCAAGGTTGTGTTAGGCAAAATTAAGGAATGCTCGGCAAGTGTTCTGAAACGATCAAATTATATGAAAATAATTTAATACGTAATAAGCAAAAAACACTTTCTTTTAATTACCGATTATAATGAATGGTTTGGACCACACACAATTTTGCCGATACAACAGAAACTATTTCAAAATGATAATAGATCGATATATTTCTATAAAATTCAAACAATTTGGAATTTATTTAGTTATAAATTATTATGTACTAAATTAATAATTATACATTTATATGAATTTAAGGAATATTTAAAGTTTTAAATTTCAAAACTTTAAGTCTCGATACTTACGAGAATTTATAATTTTCGCAAGATGAAATTCTGGTCTCGTCTCGATCTTTGAGATCTCGAAATTTCGAGATCTATTATATTCTGATGAATATCCTTTTCAAATGTCATTTTTGGTGTAGTATAAGCCACTTTGCTTATCTTTTAATTTAATTTCAAATGTAAATAATTTAAAAAATGTGACATCTTAAGAATCAGGAATTAATTAATACAATTTAAATAACTTAGTATATAAATTACAATTTAAAAATTTTTATTTTTAAAAAATATATTTTTAATGTATAATAAATTCACAAAATACATAATTAATAAAAATACATATTAATTAACTATGTATTCATTTTTAGGTTTTATTTCAGTTTGCAGAAATTATTGAATTATGTAATTTGTGCAAATTGAATATTTAGTTAAGAAATTTTTCAATAAATAATGAAATATTATAAATATATTATATTACATTTACTTATTACATTTTTGTGATACGTTACACGAAAAAAAATTTTCAGTTTAATATAACATTCTTTAATGTTGATCTAACAGTTATTTTATTTTAAACTGTCAAACTTAACCTTATGATGTCAATTTAAAATTATTATCAATGTAGTAAACAAAATGATAAAATAAAATTGTGCTAATATTGAAATAACATCTGATTCATTCAATTCAAGTGTTCCATAAATGTCATTAATTAATCATAAAATATTTTCACATAATATAACAAAAATATAACTCTCATATCATGATATCAAACGAAAAGCAATATTATAATTATTTATAAATAGTATGAAAGTTATATAATATATATTTCAGTTCATTACTACCTAATAAACCAAACTAAACAATAATTTTCAACTTCAACATATTTCTCATAACAATGAAACAAACATTGAAATAAAATTTTCCTGATGTTGTTTTAACATCGGATTGCATTTAATTTAAACGAAATGTCATAACGTATTAAAAAGTGTTAGATCAACCTGAAATTTTTTCCCGTAAAATTATTACAAAAAATAATTACAAAACTGTGATTAACTTTTTATAACTGTGTTATATTACTATATTATATTAAATTTTACGGAAGTTATAATATTTTATTCATTTGAAAAATTCATTTTATGTGATTTTTTCATTTACGTAAATTTAGTACATTAGAGGTAAGAAGTCATAAATGTGAAGAAAATGTGAAATACTCATTATACATTTTTATATTAAAAGTGTTTAATATTTGATGTATACATAATTTTTGAAATAAAAATGATCTACAACCAGCTTTGATATTAGGTGAAAAAGCCGTTGATTTTATTTTCTCGAAGCTTTGTTCACGTATATTTTTATAGTTTCGAACATATGTAGGACATTTTTCACTAAAGTCTTTAATTTGAGATGAAAGAACTGACATCTAGACAGCTCAATTTACTTTGTTTCGAGATTTGTTGACTCCCTAGTGACCGTTGAACATTTCAAAAGTTACATGTGTTTTTAAGAAGCATTAAAAAGAGACAACATTAAAGATGGATTGTCTTAAACATACATTTTAGTAAATAAAATATGTTCCGTATTAATTGCAAGCACTGAGATCATCAACGGTGAAATGGTTGCTCGACTGATCTATCAAGGTTGCTAATTTTTTTATATTAAAATATATTTTTAACACTAAAAATGTATTTTGTGTCAAAAATGTTTTTTTGCCAGTTCTAATTCTGAAAATTCTTTAAAATTTTTATGTCTTTAAAGTATAGGTTAAGTAAAACTATCAGAATAAAGTAGTCACATTTGCAAACAAAATAATAATAATAAAAGAATTAATTATAAATAAATAGTATATAAAAAGCGAAAAAAATAACGCTTAAATATATATTTTTCATCCGTTTGGGTTATTTTTGAAATGTTTAGACTGATGTTTAATTTCTGAATTAAAAAACGTTCGTCAAAAATCAACGTTATGTAAGATCAAAATATGTCCAAAGAGCAGTTTAAACTGAATCTAAACTTTCGTTGATAACTAAAAGTCAGTTTAACCGACTAAGCCAACTTTGAGGTCACAAGTTCCATTTAATATTTTAATGAATAGATTTGTATTTCACTGTGAACTGGTTCTATTTGTGTAAACAAAATGATTAAAAGTTACATTTTCCAATAAACTATAAAAACTTTTTTCTTCGAAAGTATGACCTTTTTCAATTTCCAAAACTTCAATAGGATAAATTAATCAAGCGTTTATAAAATAAAAAATTAATTAATGTTACTAATTTAATTTAATTTAATTTAATTAATTAATTTAATTAAATAAAGGATGAACTTGTTGTTGTATTTTCTTATTGATAAGATAAATATTATGACACTTGAAAAATTGTATAAATAAAACGATAAAGCATACAGTTGTTGTACATAAATTCTTTATGTGTTATTACATTTTAAACAACACGGAATTATTAATTTCAAGATGGCAGCCTAGTTTTGTGAGTTTATTTGCCGGAGAGATTTCAAAGTTTGTACGACGTTAATATGACTCTGTATAAAGATAATGTATTGTGAACAATGCGTTCACTCATTGGAGGGTCCCAAGAGGTCGCTTCCAATTATATTTCAGATTTAAATATTCTTCGACTTTTCCCCTTGCTATATTATAATAACAACTTTCTTAAATGTTCATTAAAATTTAATCAGTCAATATTAAGTTGAATTAACAATATTTAATTAAAACAAAATAATTTTAGTTAATAAAAATATACATTACATTTTATTGTGTTCATTTTTGAATCCTTTTCGTTTATTTCTTCAGTTTGCTATATATCATAACAACTATATCATCTGTACTTTCGAAATTGACCGTGTCGTTTTTTTAAAGGTACTATTAATCTTCATCCTTCTCTGATCGTCTGAAATTCCTCCCTCTAAATATGTCAAGAAAATATTAAATAAAGTTGAGTTCAATGAATATCATTCGTGCTTCCTCCATCCACTTGAAAATCTTTCAACGATCTTCAACAGACTTTGCTCACACAAATTCATCTTACTTCGATTACTTCATCTTATTTACTTGAGATATTAATTAGTCTTTTGTTTGACGTTTGCTAAAATCTCTTAGTTGATTATTAATCTTTGCTTTATGGGCAATTTCAACATATTTTAAAGAATATTTTTCTTTTACATTTTGTTATTTTATATCTCATTCTTTTACATAAATAAAGAAAAAAAGTTACTATAATGTTTCTTTTACTTTTGTCTTTATATAAAAAAACTATATTTGAAGAACAACCTCAACATGGGTTCATTTTAACATGAAAGCACTTAAACAGATTTGCCTGTTTTGAAAGTTTTGCTTGACGAGTAACCTGATTTAGCATAGATTTCTGAAATATATTACGCGTTTCTGAAATTCACGTGAAAGCCACATCTGTTGGTAAGATAGAAAAGTATAGGTTGGATATAAGTCTTTTATTCAATTCTTAAAATCACCATATAATCGGATGCTGGCATCACAATTTTCCTGACGAAGCGTGTACCTTCACTGAACATAAATCGATAAAAGCTAAATTTAACAACAACTTGTTGTTTCGCCACTGTATTCACCGTTTTCTTTCATTCCATATATAGAACAACGAAATTGAAAACGCACGCGGTACTTGATTGTGAAACTGTAGCTGCGATTTCTTTCACTCGTAATTTCAATTCGTGTGCAAACAATCTCAAAACACTGAATATACAGGAACCTTTTCTTCTTTAATTCTTACACTGTACGAGTTCTTTAGATTAATTGTTCATTGAACTGTTTCCCGCTACTAGAATTGATTAATTTTTGTTTTTAATTTAGAAAGAAATTTAAATATAAAATATGCTGTAAAATTGTATCGGTTTCCAAATAAAGTATTTACGTAAAAAGTATCTAAATAAATATTCGTTTCCAAGCCATATATAAATCAACTCTGTAACATTAATTAAATTTCATTTTCTTGTTCAAAAAACGGATAATCGCAAAAAATCATGTTTTTTCTTCGACTGTTTTGCTGGGAACCCGAGTGACCATTATTTTTCTTGTTAGATGAAACTACGTGAAAGTATTTATATTTGAATGTTGAATAATTTGAAATCTACAGAGTATTGTATGCGACAAATATAAGAGAGCAATTTTTTTGTACTTGCTGTAAAAAGTATTCATTCGGAAATTACATGATTGTTTACTCTTATAAAATATGTGCGTTTAGAGCTTTAAAATCCCTTTCTTGCGCATACATTGTAACATATGCTTCAGTCAAAACAAGCAGCATAAATGTTGTCCATTATAGCTTAAACATTTGGAAAATTTCGTTGAATTTTATTGATCAATTTTATATTTCATTTTATGTATATTAAGTGTTTTGCAACTTTTGTATCCTGATACTTACATAAGATGCAAATTAATTTAACGCTAATTTAAACATCAATTCCGACATTTACAAATGTTCTTAATTAAGCGTTGAATTAACACTGGAAAAACATTGTTGAACAGTGTAAGTAAATGTTGAATGTAACTTAATTTCATTAAAGGAAATATCCAAGAAAAAGTTTGTTGCGCTGAATCAAAAAAAGGTGAAATAGTTTCCCTTTTGTTTGGTAATTTATCGCAAGCTTTATGTATCCGTTTTTTTATCAACATTAAGTATTCATTAATTCGGGATCCTTCGATGAAATAGTTTTTTGTTTCCAAACGAGTGAATCAAAATAAATTACCATATCAATTTCATGCATTATCGAACGAGAGAAGTTGGCCGAGGAATATATTGTGAACAAAAAATAAATTTCAAAGTTTTATAATTTAAAATTGAAGTGGAAAGGCACTATCGAATTACATAAAAACACCAACGAGTAATAAGTTTTTTGGCGATAAAAAAAAGAATTTATAAAAGTGAATTCATCTTTTCATTTATTATCGTCAATTTATTCGCACATTTTCAAGCCAATAGAAACTACTTTTTATTTGTCAACCACTTTTTGCGAGGATGCTATTTTGATTAAACGATCCATTTTTTTCGATTAATATTCACATTTCTCGATCTCTATTTTCAAAATAATTCTATTCTTTGTATAGCAGACGAAGTAGATATCTGATGTAATTAACAATAAATCGAAGTTTCAGATCAATCTATCACGCGTGCCTTCTTATTATAAATCGAGCACTTATCCCTTTCGAGTGTGAAAGCTCTTAGATGGAGCGGCGAATTTAGGATGAATTGAAAAGCCCGTCAAGAGACTTCAGTTTGATCCTTTGCGCGATGCAGGAATTCAAGAAGCATATTAGAGCTAACCGCCACGCTGCATTTATGTCTATCTTAGAAGATCTTCGTCTTGTTCAAGTCACGTAGTACAGTTTTCCGACGAATTCTTATTATTTTGCTGTCTTGGAGCTGCTTTCTTGATTGTCGTTTCTAAATTGTATTATCTATATACTTTATACAGATATACTCTAAACATTTCTTTCCTTTTTTCAGCATAATGTCAATTTTAATGTGTATTCAATTAAATTAAATTACAATCCATTTATGTTAAATAATAGTAAAGTAAAAAACTATTGTCTTGTAAATTTATACTTATATTTTTCATATAATTTAAAAATAATGTAAAAATATGGAAATAAGAAAGTTTTTTTTTCAATTGTTTTCCGTTATTCGAAAACTGCATTTATCATTTTCTATTTATTGTGAGTATTATTTATAAATAGAAAATCATCATGTTTGAATATGTGAATGCAAATATAAATATGTGCGTTTACATTAAATGAAATAATTATAAGCATGAACCGTAATTGCAATACGTAATTGAGAATATTGAATTTTTATAATATACGTACTTTTTAATGTCGTATTTTAATCATAATTTATACAAAACAAACAATAATCACGAATTATATTATAAATCATCGTGATATGTCTTATAATTAAATAATACAAGATAGCCACATTGAGTGTTCAAAATTTCATATGAATAATTATAAATTCGTGTGACTGTTGTGCCATGCTCCATAATGATTTATCAATATGCAGTAACTAATTACATTTTCGCCCAAGATCAGTATGATGAAAATTAATTACAGTTGTACAATCATTTGCATAATTGATTACAAAATACAAGTGTATAAATAATTTTATTTCCACGGCTATATACCAAACGCGCAAGTGTCTGAAAACCCTATATGCCAAATGTGCATGAACATTTATTAAAAATTGAAGTTAATATAAACGAAGTAGTGCAATGCTGAATAAATTTATTGAAATATTTCATTATTCTAACATTTCTAAACAATAAGTGTCTTTTAACATTTATTCAAGTATCAAAGTGAATTAGAAAAATCTGGAAAAATCTAAATATTTATACTAAAAAATGCAATGTTTGTCAAGCCAAGTTGTCTAATTTTTCTAAAGCTGTGAAAATTGTATTGTAGTACAAGTGTAAATACATGTAATTTGTAATTTACATATTGTTTAATATATAAAATAATTAGAATATGATATAGTATAATTATATATAACCAAAAACATTTACTTAATTTTTATTTTTAATTCAATTAGAAATCATCTTTTTTCTTTAATAGATATTTTGACGTCCAAAAGTTGGGTGAATCAAATCTTTAAACTTTTTTTCTTTAAATAAAAAACAATTCTATGACTTATTCATTGACTTTCAAGAAAATGTTGAACATCTGCTTTTCTCATTAATTGATCACAATTATTTGAACTCGTTTGTTCAAAAATGAAATGAACATGTAGATATATGATAAAGTGTAATAATAGTGAGAATGGCGAAGTGAACAATCGATGAAAGGAATGCAAACAAAGTTTGAGATAATGTCGAAAGAAAGCAAAGTCTGTCGAAAGTAGAGTTTGTTGGTTGGAATTTGTTTCAGTACATCTTGAAAGATCGACGATAAAAGCAACGAACGGAAATCCGTGCTTTAAGTAAGCGCAATAATAACACATCGTTTCTATATAAACTCTCCGCTTAAAAGAAGACAATCTACTTTTAACTTGCTTTCAGTCTTTTTCTCGGGCTGTGCGCGCGCTTTGGGATAAGAAACCCATAATCTACGAGATTACAGCTTTGAGTGAACATCTTTCTCACTCCTTCTTTCGCTATGCTCTGCTTTTCCTTCTGTAAATGAGATGGGACATGGATGAGAAAAAAACAAGAAAAAAAAAAAAAGAAGTTGAGTCGAAGAAGACGAAATTTGAGTAAAAAAAAAATAAAAAAAGATCATCGAACCATCGAACGGATAAAAAATTGAAAATAAAAAAATTGTTCCAATGTCGATCTTTGTTCTATTTACAGACAAGCGTGACGCACTTTGCCAAATACTTAGCAAAAAATTGTGCAATTCAAAATCCATTAACATTGATTATAATAATGCTGAGAGATTACATTGTGTCGAAAAACAAAGTGATTTATCTACTTACGTTGAAAAATGGTTTGTCTAAAGTTATAAGTAGGAAATATATAATTTTGTTCACGCCAAGGAAAAAAGAGATAATAAAATTAAATGTAAAAGTTACGTAAATGCATTTGTTGATGATATTTCGAGCAGAATTTTTTATCATTTTGTATTGAAAAAGAAATTACTCATAAAAAAAGTTACAAATCATACATAAAAAATTGATTTAATAATTTGTTTTCTAAAATTAATTTTATTTTAAATCTAATCAATTATTTATCTATATTTAATTATATATCTAATTTATCTTTATTAAACAAGTTATAATATGAATTAAGTTACATAATATTTTTAAAAAGTATAGTGTCTATATGCACACTTTTACACATAAATCTTACATGATAAATACAGAATGCTTTTAACAAAATTGAAGTGTAAAATGTAATTACTTGAAGCAAAAAATTGCATTATTCAATAATTTTAACGCTTCAAAGCGCATTATATTCACAAAAAAAACTGGTCGTTACCAAATAAAATATCCTCATCGAGTTGAATGAACACTGAAAAGCTGTTTTTCAGTTAAACGTAGATAAATTTTTATTAATACTGCCACAATTTCAGAAGTTTCGAATTATGTTTCTGTTATTTCTTTATTTCAACTTAAGACATACCAAATAAAATCCTAATTGCAAATTGAACTATTATTTCACTTTACGTTTCAAAACCTTCCATATTTCAAATCCCCCAAAATGACTCTAAATAAAATTTATCAATAAATATTTCCAATCACATTTCATTATACCAAAACCCAACGCTGTTTACTGTAGCACTTTGTTCGAAAATTTAGCATCAAATCGTGCGATGCCGATAAAAGCGTTACAATAATTTTTCGGGCAAACTTTGTCTTGGCAAAACGCAACAAATAATAAAACCGGCGAATTTTCAAATTGAACTTTTGAGAGTCTTTTGTTTTATTTTGGCCGAGATGAAAATGTATTTTGACGCAATTTTTGTTTGCAAAAAGTATACGTCTCGAATGTATACTCTTCTATATATACCTTTTCCCAATATCCGGATGTTTTTCACAACTCTTTTTTTGTGGCTTTCTCTTGAAGTTATCCCGCTTTTTTTTTCTTACTTTAATATTTTTCGTTGCAAAAGAAACGACGTTTTATGGCGTCGCGCTTGCATTCTCGCTGCCCCCTCCCCCCACCCCGAACAACGACCGTAAAAGCCACGAAGCAATTGAAAAGTTCGCCGTATTTCACCGTGCTGTATATTCGAAGGTCCTCTTTCTATCGATGCAGATCCCCCCCCCCCCTTTCCAACCCCCTCACCTCATCCCCTCCACATCATTCGTATGCCAATGTCGATATACGAATTCGTATGGAAATTCATGGAGCGGGATCTTACGAACGATCTAACACAAGCTCGTGAAGATTACATCGGCTAAGAAAAGACGAAAGACATTTTCTTTTGCAACTGAATTATTATTAGCTTTTGCTTCGTCGCTGTTGCGACGCCTTTTCGCGACTTTTACGACCTAAGTTTTTCCGCATTTTATTACGCGCAAAACGAAAATCATATTCCCAGTTCAGTGTATGCATCTTTAATGTATTCTTTTCAATAATGTTTTTTTGTCTCCTATTCTACAATTTCAAATTTTTATTCAGCTTATTTATCGATTTTTCGTTCGTTTAATTATTCACACGGTTGGTCCACAGATGAAATTGAATTTGATTCAATAATTTAATCAAACCCCGCAAATAATGCATAAGAAAGAAAAATGATTCGAATGAACGATTATCATTCTTATCTGGTTTTTCATTAACGTTCGCGAATATTATTTTTCACGAACGTTAATAAAAATATAACACAATGAAAATATAATTGGCAACGAATGTTATGGCCAATATAGATTCTATTATTTAAAACAGTCTTTGTGTTTTGATTAATTGACAGAGTCAAAACACATTCATTTATGTTATTCGCTTTGCGCGTTTATATTATGAAGCGGTGAACATTTTCTTAATTAAAAAATACGAATGTTCTTTAATTCTGTTCAAATTCAATCAAACAAGTAATTGTTTTAAATACGAAAAATTCGATTTTGTTCGTTTTAACAGAATATATAGATTATAACTTCATTCAATATTGTATTATTATATATTTTTACTTTTCGAAAATACTATAAATTAATTTATAGTATTTTCGAGTATACATTAATTAATAAATAATTATATAATAAAAATAAATAATAAATAATTTCGAATAAATTTATAGTAAATTTATTAATACTAATAAAAGTATTTTAATTGTTTAAAGTAAAAAAATTATTCATGAAAAAATAAATTGGATAAACTTAGAATATGAAGAATATTAATATCATAATGATATTTTCGCACTTGTCGCGAAACACAAATTAATGTATAATTAAAGTTAATGGAACGGGGAACAGTTAACTTGTATAGCATCTCATTCGCATTTTATCTGCCTCATAAAGCGCCTCAAACAAGCCCCAGCCAAAATCTAGTCAATAGCATCTCATTGGCCGCATTCGTGCGCCGCTTTGAAATCTTCTGTATAATTTGGTTCTACAAATGGTATATGTGTCCTTGCAGAAATGGAAATCGAAATAGGGCTCAAATATGGCCATGATCAAGCAATCATGATATTTAGTCAACCTCTCATAAGGTTATTCTCAACCAAATGTTATTTGCGATTGTAAAGTGTCAGAGTAATAACATCGTTTTATTTAACATCGTTTTTAATCAAACTCATATGATTGGTAGTTTTAACTGTATTTTTGCTCATATTTATATGTAGTAACTTTTAACCTTATGATATATATATATATTATGTGTAACATTCACATATAATATTAATATCATAATTTACAGTATTTATAAATTTATTATATTATTTAAAATTTGAGCAAGAGTATCCCAGTTTTATTAGAAATGCTAATAAATTTTATTTTACGAGTTTTCTTAGTGCAATATATTAATATTCTGTAATAGAATATAAAAGGATAAACATTTATTTTTAATTTAATAAAAGTCATGAAAAGAGAAATATGAATGAAAAATGTATTTCTTAAAGTACATTATTTAAACAAAAATTTTTATATAAATGTAAATGGGATGAGATAAAGATTTATATATGTTTGTTTAAAAAAGATATGTTTTCTAATTCCTACTGAAACATGCGTATATATATTATTAAACGAGTTTTCCGGATTTGTTTTTGAGTTTATATGAAATTATTGAAATACATCACAAAATACCAAAATATAGCATACAAAGTGAATCCTAGATGCTGCATTTTTAAAAATTGAATATACGAAACTAAAAACTGCATTTTCAACGTATATAATACATTAATTATCACAAACGTAAATTGCAATTAATCTTTTTCTATATATTTATTACTATAGTTATTCTTACAAATTATTTGAAATTTGTATCTTAAAAAAACTGGAGATAAAATCAAGTTACTCTATACCTCTTGCGATATTAAATTTCTTAGTTAATTATCTTTCTAATATATCCTGTGAAAAAATTCCACATGTTTTATAATAATAATATTTTCTATATAAATAAAAATCTTTTGTATGTGAAGTTCTGAACTTAAGTTCATACAAAGTTCGTACAAATTACATAATCGACATGAAATGATTGTATCATTTAAAATACACTGGTTGTCAAACAAGAAGTTACACAGACACTGAATTACCAGTTTGAGGACATGCCATTACCTTATCAATATCCATTTTGTTCATTTTGCTTCATCGAACCTCTAATCATAATAATTACAAACTTTGTATATTAAGTACTGCAAAGATGAGTTCAAGCATTTATTCATAATCTTTATGTTACGTATGCAACGAAGCAATTGCGGTTGTGATCTCTAAGAAAGTTTTTTCCAGCGACAGAAGAAACGGAAGAAGAAAACGACCGTAGAGTAATACTGGCATACGGTACAAACTTTTGGGAGACATGAACCAACAAAAAAAAGACGAAGAAACAAAAATAAAATACACAAAATGCGATTGAATGGTACGGAAGGTAGAAAGAAGAGATGAGGGATACAAGTAAGGGTTGCTTCGTGGCGATCCAAGGCTGTCTACTGTCGACGTTTCCCTATTAAATTAAATTATTACTTCTTTATCGTGACGAAACCATGAGGCACAAGTTGAAAATAAACAAAGCAAAACTTTTTTAGAGTTTCAAAGAAAAAGAAATATCGTTTAGAAACAGATTTGATGTATACAACACTATTTTATTTTGTGACAAATTAGTTAACAAATTTGAATTCAGGGTTGTTTGTTTACTTATTTAATGTTTCTTTTAATAATTTTCGTTTAAAAATGCCGATTTTCATTTTCATATCTTAAATACAGTTTGAAATGATAGCAATTTTTAAATTGTAAACGATAATAATTGTTAAATTGTATCAGAGACACAAGAGTTGCGTACTAAATCTGCCGATTATCTATGTATACTTTGCCATAACTCAGCAACTTTTGTATTATCGAAAATGCGCAATCGATGAAACGAGTTTCGAACTCTTCGTTATAGTTTAAACTTAACTTTGCAAGTATTTCAATAGGGAAATTGAAAATAAAAAAAGCGCGTTTAATCAGTGATATAGGGGATCGTTATTAATATCGATTCAACTAAAAATCAGCAGTCTTTTATAGTACAAATAAAGCAATATTTCAGTGTAATTCCATTTATCTTTATGAATGCTGCACTAAAAGTATAAAACGTACACACACAAATAAATACAAAATTATGGTCAGAGCATCAAAAGATATGACCGCATATTGTGAATATACGTAATAAGTTATTATTCGCAACAAAATACAATTTGTGCGAAAGTTAATCTTTCGAAAGAAGTACAATTACGTAAAACAATTATCTATAATTGAATAGATTTAATGGAATTGCTTTTGTGATGTATTGATATTGAATTATATTTATTCAAGAAACGCCAGTGTTTTATTCATTTTCATATAAAAGACATATAATAAGAAATACAAAGATAAAATGTAAAGTACCTTGCAAGTCTTTGAAATTCTTGTACAAAGAAACGTAAGCGACTATTTAATGTCCGGGATGACTCATTATGAAAATGTAACTTGTAAAACTGTCTATCTCAAATGGTTTATTTGAATTTTAAACTTCAAACAGTTAATTCCATTTCCAACGAGTATTTTCCCGGTCCACTCATAACGCTATGTAAACTTTCTACTGCGACATCAACTGCATGCAGCAATCGAAATCTGACTTTGAGACATCTCATAACTAATTATATTTTTCTACAAATTATACAGTTGACAAATTTTTCATAGTCTGCGCAATATCGTTATTGCGAACAAAGACTATTTGTTTAAAACTATTTGTTTAAATTTTGTTTTACACACAATTTAAATAATCACTCACTTAAATTGAACTTTAAAGTGAAGCTTTGATATTCTTAATTAAACTTTTATAGTTCAATTAAGAATTTTTTTTTCAAACTTACGCTTAATTTGATATAATATAATATTAATATATAAGATAATAATATTTTTCTTGAAATAAAAGATTATTCTTTTGATTTAATCAATATTTAAAGTAAAATAAGTGCAAGCAAAGTCTATTTTAAGTAACATTAATTCATAATTTTAGTTTATAAAAGCGATGACATGATCGATAGATTTAAACTATTTTAATATTTATAATCGAGATACGTTAATAGTATTAGTAAGTATTGTAAATAAATTATGTTATTTGAAATGCTTGTTTAACACTGACGTCCTTTATGTGTAGCTAATCAATAATTTTGATATTTATATATATATATATATATATATATATATATATATATGACACAACTTCTTTTGCAAGATTAAATTAAAAATTATTTTACTCTTTAATTATATTGAATTTATAACATTATTAATTAAATTCCGGGCGAAATCCTATGGTCTATGAGTCCTGATTAAATCCCTAGTTTATTAAAACCCGAGATACTTTTATATGAATTCCCTATGAACTCCCAATTACGATATAAAAATCAAATTTATATATCGCAAGAATAAAAAAGTCTACGACACTTTAGAGCTCCAGGACTACATTTGCTCAAAATTTGAATGGAATCGGATCAATAGATTTAAAGTGATTGACATACAAACAAATAATTTTTCAAAATTCTTTTGTTAAATATCAAATATATTTTACGGTCATCGTATGACTACTTTTTAAACTAGTTTCAATTTTGTAATCGATTATTATTTTAACAACGGTGAACCACAAATTATTAAGTTTTTGGAGTTCGACCTATATAAAATAACGTACTTAACAGCTTAAACCACTTTGTGATTTACAATAATTTTAAAATTTACACAAATACAAGTATACATTAACATCGTTCGAGATTTGTGAGTAGCAACGTTATTTTAAGAGTAATAAAATTTAATAAACACTTTTTAAACAGTTTTGTACACTTTTAAATAGTGTTTACTACGGTTTTACTCATCAAAGTTTAAACTTGTGTAAGAAATCTTACCAAACAATGCTCATAAAATAACTTACGGTAGCCACTAAATCTTTAACACGAACGATTATTTTCCAGAAACGTGTCTAAGAGTTTACAGGGCGGTCAATTTATTCTTTTTTAATCTATCTTTGATTAGTTTTGCAATAAAATGTTTTGGATTCATTAACTTTTACTTTATCTCGTACAGTAATTGCAACTCTATCCAAGCATTTTTGTAATCAATTGAAATTAATCTTAATATATCGATATTTCCAATTTTGTTATTATAATCATATTTTGAGTTGAAAATATATATTGTAACTTCTATAAAATGCAATTTTTAATAAAATTTATTAAATGCACGAATGATGTAGTAAATTAATTGAAAGTTCTCATGCATGTGCTGATTTTTATTTGCTTCTATAAAAACTCAGAAATTTAATAAACGTTTAGGTTATTAAAGTTGCACGATGTGTAAGTAAACTATCCAAAAAAAAGGTAATTTGATTTAAAAATGTTTTCCTGGTTATGTTAAAATTAATATTAGATTTTAAAAAATACATATTATTAAACAATTTTTTGTTTCGTTGAATTCACTTAAAAAAATATATTGGAGGCACAGTAATAATTCTACCTAGCAATGTAGGTATACTGGATATCCAAAGTGTATACAAGCATTATGGTATACCTATGATAGGAATACAATTATTTTGGAGTAAATATTCCTATAAAATGTATATGTTTTCTCAAAGCAAAAATATTATTATATCAATTCATTAGAGCATATTGTCAACGTCAATCACAAGTAACTTAAAACATACAGATAATAATTAAGTAACCAAATGAGAACACGAAAAATAAATTGCAAAATGTTAATTAACTATAAATAAAAATAATATG
>JABFPJ010003174.1:0-16891 GCA_022817425.1 Gryon sp. ZL-2020 | reverse complement strand
TGAAATTAACACACCTAATTATATCATACTGCACAGTCGAGAAATACGAGCCATTACAGGTACGTTTGAGGTTTAATAGGCTTCCTGCATGGATTTGAATCAATACAAGTAGCGCCTCTAGTGGTGACAAATTCTTAAGTTTTGGGATTAGCGCGAAATTAAATATAACATAATAATTAAAATAAATGATAAAATATATTAAAATATATTATTAATAAAGTATAATATAATATATTATAATATAAAACATAAAAATATCATATTCAATGGCAATAATCTTAGTTTATGACATGCAAAAACAACTCTCACCTTAATCCCAATTACGCAGGCGGGAGCCACTAGGGCGGCACTGATATCGCCATGCAGAAAGCCTATACGGGCAGTTTATTTGAAATCTGAAAAGTATGTGCTTAAACTGTTCGCCAAACGCATTATTTATGTACAACCGTCAGTATTTTCATAATTATTATATATGAAAATGATTATGATTTGACCATGAATAACGAGCAAGTAATAATACCAATTTAATATAATAGGAATAGTACATTAAACGAAAAAAGTGAAATGTTAGCAAACTTCACCTTAAAATGTGTTTTTTTGCAAATGCCAGATTTTTTTTTAATTTTTCGATGTAAATGTTGGAAAATAATCATAAATTTTAAAAAATATTTTTTCAATAAATAAATAATTTTTTTTAATGTTAAAATGATATATTTTTATATTTGTAACAGAAGAAATGTTATTCTGTTTCTATAGTTATTTTAACTCATTCTTCCTGCGTAGCGCTCCCCTCCACTATTAGTTGGCGCGAGCAAGACAGAGAGCGCGCGATAAAGGAAAGAGAGCGCTATAGCGTTCGCGGGACCGTATCATGCGTATGGC
Organism: Gryon sp. ZL-2020; assembly: GCA_022817425.1. NCBI lineage: Eukaryota > Metazoa > Arthropoda > Insecta > Hymenoptera > Scelionidae > Gryon > Gryon sp. ZL-2020. Next base: position 16,009 of record JABFPJ010003174.1, on the reverse strand, counting down.
CCCCGCATACAGAGTTTGTAATATGTCAAAGTAAAACAAAGTAAATACATCTATAATGAATATTTAATTTGTCAGAAATGATGAATTTCTGACAAATTAAATATTTGTTGATGATTTGTCAAACATGAAACAAATAATTAAAATCATTAACTATAACATATGATAAAATTGCAAGTAATTATATTTGCGTTTGCAGTTTGCAGGTTTTTTTCTCATCTTTACTTTTGTCCACAATTTTTCTATAATAACATGATAATTTATAAATACAATGCAATGTAATTAATAACAAACATAACAATAACAAATATATCAATAAGTACATCAAATTAATTAAAAATAAACAAAATATATACATATTTTTAATGTTGAAATACATTATAAAATAATTATCTAACCTTTTTCTGCCCATTTTTCTTTTCAAAAGTCAAATTTTAAATTTTATTTTAAAAATCTTCGCCCCAAAAAATTCGCCCTAACCTTTCTTATCAAACGCCATTAGAAAAGCACATTGATACGTACCTGCGATTTAGTCACGTGTTCAGTAGTATTTACGCACACATATAAACACTACGCTCTGATTGGTTGCGTGAATTTCGAACCTTACGTATAAACGATTCGCGATTTTGCAGAGACAATGAGTTAAGGGGATTCTCCACGAAAATAGCTATTTTCGTCAATTTTAGTCAATCGCCTTGATGTTTTGGTGATTAGTAGAGTTCAGGTCCCTAATTGATAATCTGTATTAAAAACCAAAAAAAAAAATCATTTGTTTATGAGTTATTAACAAACAAATGTTCGAAAACGCCTATTTTCAAAAAGGTACTGGGGACTTAAATTACAAGCAGTTTTATTTTTATTGGCGCCATTTTGTTCCTTATTTAGAGGACTAGGTAAATTACGGACAGATTCTTAATAACTATTAACAAACAAAAGTTATGGACAATAATGTGAAATCAAGCCAAAAAATGCCAAAAAACGCAAAAAAAAACGTGTTTTCGTTTACTTTATTGTTTATAACTTTTTTTTTAATAGTTATTCAAACTCTGTCCGTAATTGTCCTAGAGGATTGAATTCAGTACAGTTTAAAAAAAACAAGAAGCCAATCGGATGAAAATTGAGCTCCCACCAACATTTCAAATTTGGAAAATCGATAAAAATAAGTTTACGAGAAAAACGCATTTTAAGATTTCACTTTCATTTTCTGCGGTTTACATTCTTAATTAATTTAAAAATACATAATAATTTCATTTAAAATATTAGTCTGCTATTCCAGCTCCATATTGGTGTCCTTCCTTTATTGTTTTTGCTCTTTCTTCGGCAGTTGTCTTTGTCATGCTCTCCTTCCGTACGTAACGGCTTTCTTCGCCGCGCTCCGTCGTACACTTATTTTATCACGCTGTCGGGAGATTTTGGATGACAATCGACCAGAATCGTAGCGGTGTTTTATTTTCTGATTTTATTTTTGATTGTTTTAGGCTAGTGTATTTTTATCAATTTTTAAAAATAACATTTCAATTTCAATTGTTATAAACAATTTTAATTTATACAAACAATTATTATTGTTATTTATTGTTAATTAGCAAAACACAGATGATGATTATCAAAAAATATCATAAAAACTAATGTTTTTCGGTTTATTTGTCACAAGTAACTTGTATTTTTGATGAAACTGCTTTTTTCCTCAAATTCATTCATTATCAAGAGACACGATATTGTCTCTTGCCAAGTACAAAAAAACGATCGTTTTTGTGTGGCCAGCATTACTGTGTCACTTTTCAGATACGAATAAATGCCCTTTGTCAACTTACAAAAAAAGCAACAATAACAATAAAATTTCAATTTTTTTTGAGTCCATCCGTTCGGAGGTATTACCATCCAAAAATTACCGTTTTTCGCGCAAATTAAGAAAGGTCGTTTTCTTCTTCTTTTTCTTCATGTTCAGTGTCCGGAGGAGTAATTGAGACTAATAAATTAATGTTATATGATAATATGTAACATAAATACATTTCTAATACAAATGTAGTACATTTATGAACCTCTCCAGCCCCAGTGAGGCCACTTCATCAGAAATAGTAGATAATTAGGCCAAAAAATGGCCAATCTATCGGTATTTTACTTGTATTTCAGACTGATGCAACATTGTTACATAGTAATATGTAACATAATCAAAGTACTGATACGAACATAACACATTTATGTACATCTTGAGGTCTAGCTTAGGCCAACATTTTACAAATAAAAGACTATTAAGGCCTATAATGGCCAAATTAAGTTTATTAAATATGGCCAATCTTTTGCTTTGAACAATCATTATCAAACGACAAATTGTACCATAAAAATGATTTTAACACCATAAAAACTTATCTATGAGCCTCTTTTGGCATAGTTATGGCCAAGCAGTTACTAGTATCAGGTGATGAGAGCAAAACATTTCTGAAATATGGCTAATGGGATACTTATGAGATGCTTATGGAAAGTTTATGGGATACTAATGGGAAGGTTATGGAAAGCTTATGGGCAGCTTATGAGATGCACATGGAACACTTACGGGATACTTATGGGTTGCTTATTCGATGCTTATTCGATACTTATGGGATACATATGGGATACTTATCGTAAGGTCATGGAACCTTACGAAATACATATAGGATACTTATAAAATGCTTATGTGAACGTTATGGAAAGCTTACGGGATACTTATGGGATACTCATAGAAAACTTATGGGAATGTTATGGAAAGCTTATTGGAAGCTTATGAGATACGTATGGGATACTTATAGGACACTTATCGGTTGCTTATGATATGCTTATGGAAAGCTTATGGAACACTTATGGGATGCTTATGAAAACGTTATGGAAGGCTTATGGAAAGCTTATGGGATACTTATGGGATGCTTATAAGATGTTTTCGGAATGCTTATGGGATGCTTATGGGATTATGAGAACGTTATGGAAAGCTTATGGGACACTTATGCGATACATATGAGATACTTATTGGATACTTATGGGTTGCTTATGGGATACTTATGAGATGCTTATGGGAACGTTATAGAAAACTTATTGAATACTTATAGGATGCTTCTAGCATACTTATAGAAAGCTTATGAGATACTTATGTAATACTTGTGGGTTTCTTATGGATTACTAATGGGGTATATTGGAAGCTCTTGAGATAGTTTTAGGGTGCTTGTGGGACATTCATGAAAAGCATATGGAATGCTTATGAGAAGCTTATGACGTGTTTATGCGATACTTGTGGAACGTTGTTTATGGGACGATGATGGAATATTGTTAGCTTATAAACAATGTATTGACAGTTTCTAGAATACATACGAGATGTTATAATAAATGAATAATAAATAAATCATTTTTTTATAAGTTGATGTGAAAATAAACTGATATAAAACATAAAAATTCAGATAAACTGAAAATTAAAGGCCAAGTACAAAAAATCTAAAAAAATAAAAAGCAATGACGTAAAAAACATATTTAACTTCCTTAAAATAATAGAAAATTAAACTCCAAAATTATTAAATTAAAACCAAACAAAAATAAGTAATTACAAAAATATGTACAATATAAACAACATGCAAAAATTAGATTTAGTTAGTTTCGTTAGTTTTGTTAATCTTGTTAATCCTGCTAGTTATACAGTTTTACTTACTTCTTAGTTTCATTAGTTCAAATAGTTTGGTTAGTTTCGATGAAAAATAGAAAACTTGACGCGAACCATTATCGTTTATATTTTACATTATATATGTTGTAGAGGTAAATTACTGAATTCATGTAAATATGGTTCGCCCCAAGTTTTTTATTTTTCATCGAAATTAACGAAACTATCGGAACTAATGAAACGCAGAAGTAAGTAAAACTGTATAACTAGCAAGATTAACAAAAGTAACGAAACTAACTAAATCTAATTTTTACATGTTGTTTATATTGTACAAATTTTTGTAATTACTTATTTTTGTTTGGTTTTAGTTTAATAATTTTGGAGTTTATTTTTCTATTATTTTAAGGTTTAAAGTTAGCTAATGTGCTTAACCATGTTTTTAACTATAATTTTATATTTATAGATAATATATCTTGCTTTTCAATTGCGACAAGTTCTTTTAATTTATATTTTCATAATCATGATCATTTTCCCTTAACTTGCCCGTATTACATCCATCTCTCCTACTGTGTTGAAAATTAATCAAATTTTTACAGCTTACATTTTTAAAAAATGTAAGCTGCTTTTTAACAATAATTCTGCTATAATAAAAAAATCAAAAGATTACAAAAATCTTAAGATTTTTGTATACAAAAGGATTCATCTTCTATTCTTAAACATAGAACATGTATCCTTTTGTAAAAAAAATGTCAGATGTTACTTCTTACATAAAAATCGTCAATATTATTAATAGCGTTTATAATTGATATGTTCCATTTTTCCATTTCCAACCTGAAAACGAATTAACAATATTAAATTCTAACAACTCGGTATCATAAAAACAATACGTTGTTCAAAAAACAATCAAGAGTCACGGTAGTGTCTCGCACCAAGTACCAAGGGAGCTACTACTTATATTATTCTTTTACAAGAATTAGTGCTATTAAGACCTGCCAAAAAGTTCATTATCGATCAGATTCTAATTAAATGAAAAAATGAAATGCACATTTAATGAATTGGGAAATATGAGTATTTAATTGTATTTAAACGTTTCTCAGATGCTGGGAAATGCACTGTCCCAACAGAAATTTCTGAAAAAAACGAAAAGAAGATCAAGTTACTCGAAAGGTAACAAAGAGACAGTATGAAATAATACGGGAAAATGATATCTCTTGTATTAAACAAACAGCAAAATAGTATATTGAACAACTTTTTCCACAAGGGCATGAAAAGTAGCCTGTTTTCTCATGGAGGAAATAGGTTACTTTTCCTACCGAAAACAGTTGAGAAATAGGCCACTTTTCATGCGCGCGTTGAAAAAAATCTTATGTAACTGTAAGCACCACAAGGAATTTGTATCTTTTGTGATATAAAGCAATTTGCAGTAATTTTAAAGCCGGTCTTGCTTTTCAGGTATGAAAAGCAATGTACGCATCTCGAGATAAAATATATAAATTATATTAAAGTAAGAACTTATTATAAAATAAAGACATTAATAATTAACACAACAGTACACGTAGGACAAAGTTCCTATAATTTTTGTAGAATTGTATAGAAAAATTTACTGAACTGTGCATTAACGGATGGACAAAGTCAAAAAAACATCACAATTTATAGAATGTACAATATACATTAATATTTACATAACAAAAGTTATTATAGAGTACAGTAAAATTTACGTTTCAGTATCTGAATTATTTTAGTCAGTGAAAAACAGTTGTGTTTACAAACATGAATTACATATTTATTTTACAATTTTTACTGAACTGTTTTATAAAAATTGCTCAGTATTCTGAAAAGGTGCCATCTGCATTACGTGAAACTTAAATAAACCATTTGCCAGTTGAGTTATTTAGACTGAACTGGCTCGGCTGACAAGATGGCAGACTATCACCTCGGAGACGCGAGATCGACTCTTCAAAACACTCATTTGTTTGTAAAAAAAAAAAAAAAAAAAGCAGGAGTAAAAACAAGCAAGAAAAATAATCATCAAGACATTAAATATAAGTAAAATGTTTAAAATAAGTAAATATTTGTTTTATTTAATTCATTTTTCAATTTACTGAATTGTTCAGTAATTATTATTGTTTCGGCCGAGGAAAACTTAAAATCATTAAGGTGAAATAACATCGAGATTTACTGACTCTCTCACACATTTTAATTGAATTTACTTTAAATCTTTTAAACAACATTTATTTGAAAAAAACGCTTTTGTATGCATTTAGTGTTGTACAGAAGAACATTTCAGCACTAAAAAATCGAATTTTAATTATCAAATTTTGAAGATTTTTTGGAATAAAATATCTACTTTGTACAAAATGTCTTATTCTAAAAAAATTTAAACAATTAATAATAAATACTTGATTTCTTGATGTAGAAATGTTCTAGTATAGAATATAAAGTGAATACGAAAGCGTTTTTTTCAATTAAATGTTGTTTAAAAGATTTAAAGTAAATTCAACTAAAATGTGTGAGAGAGACAGTAAATCTCGATGTTATTTCACCTTAAGCCTTACGCAAAACATTGAATTACGTAAGCTTTGGGAAAAACCCATGGAGCAAATACAAAAAGGGAACTTTCGGTACAAACATATTTAATTTACGATACAAACAAACACTGTATTGTTTTGACATTCAGTTTAGATGTTTATTTTTTAATCTTCTTATTTTTCTCGGCCAACAATAAACTCAAAACATAAAACAAAAAGGTTCAACATTCATTTATTTAGATAACAATAGGGATTAAGAGATAAGACACGCGTCGACTCATCCGCATCGGTATCGGTATGACGCATCGTAGCGAGCGCTATCACCGAAAAAAGAAAACGAATGTTTAGGATTAAGATTACGTCATGCAACCTGCACATCCGAATGTGCTTGTTTATTTAAGAAATACTCGTGCGGTCAATAGAATTAGACATCTAAAATAAAAAACAACCAATGAATGCTGAGCCCTTTTATGATTGGTTTAGCTATAAGAATTAGGCGGAACTCAGAGGTTTTTCACGAGGTTTCCTGAACATGTAAGAAAAACTTCTGAGTTCAGTCTCGAAGCAGTCTCTAACGACAGAACTTGCTTGTAATTGACAACTGCAATTCAATAAAGTGCTTTCGGGGGTTTTTCAGTCTTTCTCAAGACTTTTCCTCCCAGCGACTAAACGCCAAGTTGTGTCTCATTTTTTGACCAACCAATTTGAGGGATATTTATGCCCGACATTGGGCCAGGAGAAAACCAGAACAGAACAACAGTAAAAACAATTATTGAGTTTATAGTTTTGTCCATCAGTTAATGTACAGTTCAGTAAATTCTTCTATACAATTCTACAAAAATTATAGGAACTGTGTTCTACGTGTAATAACAATACATTGAAAGTGTATTTTAGTGTAATTGTTACCATCCTAAAGAAAAAAAGGAGATGAAACAAGTGAAGTTGCAGGCAGTATCGAATCGAATCTTCGATATAGATTTAACTTCACTTTCGTTAATGCTTTCGCTACTCTGATTGGTTGTATTGTTTTGATGTATTAAAAGTTGGAAAATAAAATTTTTTTATAAAAGAATTAAAAATGGTTTTTAATTCTTATTTTTGATTAGTTGTTTATCTGCATTTAATTTAAAATATGAAATATTTTAAATTAACGGACGGGTGACGGGTAGACGGGTAACCATCGGTTACCCGTCTACCCGTCACCCGTCACCAGTCCACCCGTTTACTCGTTTAGGATTCATACCACACTCAAAGTTAGTTTTGTTAGTGTTTTTAAAAATTAACAAAACTAACCGCAATCATGTCAGAGTAATGTCAAAGTCATGCCACACTCAAAGTTAACTTTGTTAGTTTTTTTTTTAAATAACAAAACTAACCGCAATCATGTCAGAGTTATTACATTACGAATTTTTCATAATATAATAATATTATAAGTATTTTAATCATGTGATAACTTGGTCATGTGACATTGTATCAATTGACATTTTGGTCATGTGACATTTTGTCCTGTGACATTTTGGTCATGTGACATTTTGGTTTTGTAATATTTTTGTTTGTACCCATAACGAAATGTTTCTTAAAATTGGTGAAATTTATTATAATACTAGCTGAATCGCCAGCTTCGCCCGGCAAAAAGCCTATGACTCCTTCTCTATGACCGCCTATGACTCCCAGCTAAATTCCTAGCTTCATCCGCGGTATCTCTATAAAGTCTTTATGGACTCTTTATGGATACTCTACAAAGTCCCTATAAACTTCCTGTAAACTCCTTATAAACTCCATATAAACTCCGTATGAATCGCTATGACACACCTTATGACATCCCCTTTGACATCTCCTATGACATCCAATATGACATCCCCTATGACATCCCCTATGATATCACTTATGACATCCCCTATGACATTTTAGGGGTGACACCTATGAAACAAAAAATTTTGTTTCTAAAAATCTAGTGCAGATATTGTGAAAAAACAAAGTCTACGACACTTTGGATACATATGACTATATTCTATAAAAATTTAGTTAAAATTGGACCGGTAGATTTTGCGTGATTCACATACAAACAAACAAACAAATAAACAAACAAACAAACATATTTTCAATTTTATATATAAGTATAGATATAGTAAGAATCACTATTTAACATAAGATATGTTTGCATATTCATAAAGAATATTATTACCTAAAAACAACATAGTAAAAATTGCTGATCAATATAGTAGAAATAACAACATTAATGACTACTGTTACGGCACATTTGGTATAAAATGTTGTTTTCTGTCATACTTTGCGCACGTGAAGAATTTGACACTTCAAATGTTTTTAGTTATAAAAATTTACTATTCATAATCGTGAGAATATTTAGTTTTCTAGTTGTCAATTGCCTTTCATCTAAAAAATGTATTATTGTATTGCATCGCATAAAACTCAAGTCGTGCCACATTTGGTGCGCACATTTTGTGCCTTTATGGCATCGAGCGTCCAGTGGCCCGGACCGCGTCATAAATAATAAAAAAGTGTCAAATTCATCGCGCGGCGCGATACTTACAGAATGTTTCTAAGCTTATGATTTAATTAAGCTTTGATTTTATATTATATATATTTATATATATATATATAATTAAATAATGATTAAAAAAGCTATATTCTAAGCTTATATTCCTCAATTTCCCTATTGTTTGGCTAAAATCTCCCACCCATTTTGGGGCAGTCTGGGAGAAATCTTTGTTTCTCGATGTACATATTTTAGACAGTCTCAATTTGGTTGCAATAGTGAGCACTACTCATAGTCTCGCTCTATCGTGTACCATTTTTGAAATAAACTTCAGAGGTTTCGCCACTTGGGCTTTTTCTTCGCGCTTAGCGCAAATCTGTCTTATTTATTATAGCACCTATATTCATTTAAGCTGGGACTTATGTGCCCGAGTATATCGGACCAAGTAAGGGCCAGCTAAGTAGTTACCAATGAAAACAAAGTTTTAAACAACTACTTATACTAACTGTGTTAAAGCATATTACTTATATTACATTTTAAATAGGGTAAATACATAGATAATCTATGGTAATATTATTAATAAAAAAATGTGTATATGTTTATTTAAACATTTACATTTCGCCAATAATTGTAGTCAGCTTATTGAGTAAAAATTAGTATATTTTGTACCAAGTTACACAAAGTGGAAATTCTTTTTCTTGAGCGGGGTTGACACCTAAGGCGAACCCAAGGGTTTTAATTGCGAGGGAAAAAGAATGTACATTTATTTCCCATGGTGCAAACAATATTTTACGTTACAACGGAGCCGTAAATTCAATTTACAAAATAGGGATATACTTGTAAAAAACCAAAAAGTTATCATCTTTTCTGATAAATATATTCGTTTTTATAAAAATAATTCTCAAGCTTCGAAGACTATCAGAACAGATGATAATTTTTTGGTTTTTTACAAGTATATCCCTATTTTGTCAGAAAGATGATAATTTTTATAAGTTTACTTTTGTTAGTGTATTCTTTTTATAAAATAGAATTTTAGGTTACGCGGTTCCATAAATGCAGTTTACGGCGCACGGTTAGTTTTCTGAAAATTGCATTTACGATTCCCTTGTAATGTAAAATATAGCTTACACCATGGAAAATCTCGCGATAATAACCCTCGGCTTCACCTCGGGTGTAGACTTCAAGAAAGAGAATTTATGATTTTATTTCTTTTAGTAAAAAAATATATAATCTTTTTATTTTTATTTAATAAGATATATATATATATCTAACTAATATATGTTAAAATGAATCTATATTTTGTTTTTTTGTTTTATAATCTATTGTTTGTTTGTTTTTTTGTATGAGAATCACGGAATGTCTACCGAACCGATTTGAAACAAATGATGGGAGAATATAGTCCTAGGCCACAAAAGTGTATTAAGCGGCAAGATTACGATCGTGCACCGTACGATTGTGCACGTTATCAATCGTGCACAGTTTTATTGTGCAACGTTTCTTTCGTGCATTGTTCTTTTGAGCACTGTTCGATCGTGCACAGTATCTGTCGTGCAATGTTCATTCATGCAACATACAATCGTGCACTGTTCTTTTGTGCAATGTTCGTTTGTGCACCATATCAGTCATGCAATATTCAATTGTGCACTGTACGATCTTACATCCTTTCGTTACTGCACCGTTTAATCCTGCATCATATCAATGGAGCAACGTACGACGTGCACCGTATCTTTAGTGCACAGTCTACAAACAAACGGTGCAAGATCGTATATTGCATTAACGATACGTTGCATAAAAGAATATTGTACGACTGATATGGTGCACAATCGAACAGTGCACAAAAGGATAATGAACGATCGTACGTTGCCCGAACAAACTGTGCACGATTGATATTGTGCACGATCGAATAATGCAAAATTGTTACAGTGCACCACAATCGTACGGTACATGAACAATATTGTGCACTATATTATTATACAAGCACTTATGAAAATTATGATTGAAAACGAAATATATATAAGAATTGAAATTTAATTTACAACAAACAATCATACTTGTGAAATAAATGTAACAATTTGATAGTAAACAATTATGATTACTATTTTGCTAGTATTTTAGACCGATACATCATGGTTATATAATATGCAACATAAATGCAGTTCAGAACAGGCATGAGCAAAACTTAAAACTGTCGAAAACTCGATACTAAACGATATTCTGATACAAGATATTGGATATCAGTGTAAATGTCCGATAAATGGATCAAAAGTATCGGATATCGCTGCAAAGGTCCAATACTTTATACAAAATATCGGATATTGCTGCAAGGGTCCAATACTTTGATACAAAATATCGGATATTGCTGCAAAGGTTCAATACTTTGATACAAATATCGAATATCGGCGCAAATATCCGATGCTTAGATACAAATTATCGGATATTGGCGCAAATATCCGATACTTCGATAAAAGTATCAGGTATCGGCGCAAATATCTGATTCTTCGATACAAATTATCGGATATCTGAGCAAATTTTCGATATTTATGCTCCCGAGTGGAAATTAATATATGATAGCTAATATTTTACATTTTTACATTGAAATCAACTCATTTTTGCTACATATTAACTGCAAAAATGTATTATTTGATTAATTACTGTATTCAAAAATTAAACGTTTTAAAGTGAAAAAAATTTTAACGTAAGGTAACTGGCTACGTGCATGTCACAAATGTAAAACTACATTTCTTTAACAAGAATATATTTCATGCATTTTTTGATAAAAAATTGTTCAATAATCTATTGATTTTGTTCATCTTATATAATTTAATAAAAGTTCTTAACATATTCTCAAAAGTTCATCACTCCGAAATGAACCTTGGACGGTCAAATAAACTAAGAATTCTACGACGTCGAAAATATCGCGATTTCACACAATGGCGAGATTTTGACTATGTTATACCATTTTTATTTTCGCTTTGAATATTCAGGCGTGTTTTTTGAAAAGTTCTTAACGTATTCTCAAAAGCTCATCACTCCCAAATAAACCTCGGACGGTCAAATGAACTAAGCAGTCTAGGAAGTTTAAAATATCGCGATTTCATACAATGGCGAGATTTTGACTATGTCGCACCTTTTTTATTTTTGCGTTGAATGTTCAGAGGTGTTTTTTGAAAGGTTCTTAACGTATTCTCAAAAGCTCATCACTCCGGAATGAACCTCGGGCGGTCAAATGAAGTAAGAAGACTAAGAAGTCGAAATCTTTAACTTCTTAGTTTTTTCAAAACGTGGTTAAAATATGGATAACAATATCAATTATTTTGTAGTTTATTTGTATTCAGAGAGTTATTATATATGATAGCACAATATATCTGTAAGTCTGTTATGGCATATTTAGGGCCAAGTGCTTACAACTACCAGTTATTAAGGCTAAAACGAGGCCAAAAAAGATCCAAACATTAACTATGGGAAGCTTCTGGGAAGCTTATGGAATACTTATGGTATGTTTATGAAATGTCTTTGGAGTGTTGATGAGACGTTTATGGGACGTTTATAGAACCTTTTTGGGATGTTTATGCGATGCTTAAGGAATTCTTACGAAATGTTGATGGGATGTTTCAGAAACGTTTGTGGGATGTTCATGTAATGTTTATGGAATGTTCATAGGATTTTTATTAGATAGATAGCGTATGCTTATGGGAAGTAGGAAGCTTATAGAAAACTTATGCGCAGCTTATAGAAAGTATATTGGAAGCTTATAGAAAGCTTATATGAGTCTTAATTATGCTTATGGATAGCTTATAGGAATTTTAACGATGCTTATGGAAAACTGATGCGATAATTATGGGAAGCTTATTGGATGGATATGGGACGTAATGTAAATGAATAATAAATGCAATCATTCATTTATAAGTTAAGAAAAAATGAACTGATATACAACCGGAAATTGAGATAAACTAAAAAGTAAAGGCCAAGTATCAAAAAAGCTGACTATAAACTTCTCATTAGCTTCCCATTAGATTTTCATAAGCTTCACATAAGCTTCCCATAAGCATCCCATAAGCAGCCTATAAGCATCTCATAAGCATCCCATAAGCATTCTATAAACATCCCATAAGCATTTTTGGCTTATGGGATAACGCGAGATATTAACATCCAAAAATGACCGTTTCCCAACAGTCATTTTTGGATGTTAATATTTCGCGAACGGATGGACCAACTTGAAAAATGTTTTTTTTCTATTTTCTTCAGGTCGATGATGGCAATAAAATTATAGCAAAAAAAATTATTTTTATTATTGCTTTTTTTGTATGTTTAAAATCGGCATTCGTTCTACAAGAGACACGGTATTACTGTTCGCACGAAAAACCATCGTTTTTTTCCTTGTGCTTGGTCGGAGACACTACTGTGTCTCTTAATAAAGGTGGATTCATTGCTTTTTTGTTTTAGCGAATTTCGCATTTTTCAGCGATTTTTCGCTAAAACAAAAAAGCAATGAATCCGCCTTAAGTTTATGCACACACCCATGCTTATATTTATACACTCGTACAGGAATACATATTAACTTATTGATTGACAACCGCGTCAATTATGCATTGTTCGATCGCATAATCTGTGCACTATATCAATCGTGCATATTTCGTGCGATCATGCACTGTTCTTTTGTGCACAGTTCTTTTGTGCACTGTTCGATTGTAAACTGTATCAAACGTGCACTGTTCATTTATGCAACGTACGATCGTGCACTGTTCTTTTGAGCACTGTTCGATTATGCACAGTATATCAGTTGTGTAATGTTCATTCATGCAACATACTGTTCTTTTGTGCAATGTTCGATTGTGCACCATATCAGTCGTGCAATATTCAGTTGTGCACTGTACGATCTTAGACCATTTCGTTACTGCATTGTTTAATCCTGCATCATATCAATGGAGCATCGTACGATCGTGCACCGTATCTTTCGTGCACAGTCTACAAACAAACGGTGTACGTTCGTACATTGCATTAACGATACATTGCATGAAAGAATATTGCACGACTGATATGGTGCACAAAAGTACAGTGCTCAATTATACGTTTCATAAATGAACAGTGCACAACTGATACTGTGCACGATCGAACAGTGCATGAAAGAAACGTTTCTCAATAGAACTGTGCACGATAGACAACGTGCACAATCGTACAGTGCACGATCGTAATCTTGCCATCAAAGAATGAAATGACATATTTTTTAAAGTTCAATTCTTCATCAATAATTTATAATTTCAAAAGACACTAACTGCGGTATATTAGCACTGAAGAATCGCCTTAAGATGATTCTTCAGTCGAATTCGCTGCTTCTCTTTCCCGCTAAAGAATCACCTTAAGGTGATTCTTCAGCTATGTAAGAGCAAACAAGATAGAGCTAATGGTGACTCCATTACCTGAAAAGAGAAGCAGTGAATTCGATTGAAGAATCACCTTAAGGAGTCGAGAAATCAAAATATGTTTCTTTAACTTAACGGCTAGTAAAGGAAAGAACATTTAACGCGTTCGTCGTGGGGTGCGCTTAACAACACAAGAAAAATAAATAAATATAAACAAATGTATTTAAATTAAAATGAAGAGCATTATTATTCAACATTTTTAAAGAGATCACATTTAAAATATGTAAGATAAAATGTCGAATCGAATCAAGAGACAAGAGTGTCTCTGGCCAAGTACAAAAAAACGATAGTTCAATATTTATAAAAAAAGAACAATAGCAATGTGAATAGTTTATCAAACGACAAATATAATACTTTAAAGAACCCTGAACACAGATCTACAATTCCTGGACCGTGGAGATCCTGAAGGTAGCGGGTGTCCCAATGGCACTAATTTTGCACAAAACTATTTTAAATAAAACTAAAACTAACTTAAGTTTAACTTTAACAAAATACTCATATTTTAATTTTTCACTTTCAAACTATTGTAAAATCAAACTTTGCCGCAGTCGGCAGAAGAGACCCAATTTCTTCCAGATGGGGTTTTAAATACTCCCCTAAAGTCTCCCCTGCGCAACCCATTTCCGATGCGCATTCTGATGCGCAGACCCTTGGAATTCGGGATCTCGAATTGGTGTGCCCGCCTATGCATCAGTACCAATCATCGGTACTATAGGGACCGATTTTCCTTCCCTCATGGTCTCGTTAACTAAGCACCGGCGCTGGACTCCAAAGTGGTGCCTCGTCTGAGCACTGTCCGTTGTCGCCGAGCGGAGAAATCAAATCATGAAAGAGTGAATAATAGGCATGTGCGGGCTTAGGCCCGACATTTTAAAAAATGCATTTGTAAGAGTTAAGTGAATTAATTTGTTTTGAAAATCTTATGATTCATATGAAAATAGTCATAATATGTGACTTTTGAAACGTTTCATACATAATAACTACACGGACCGAGGTCGGGCCGTGTTTCGGGCTTTTATCGGGCTTTTTTAACGTAACTTCAAAGAACTTCCAGAAATCTCATAAATTTCATCAAAAAGTGGTATCAATATTTCCAAACATTCCACACGATTCAAGTGGGAAAATATTTTTTCAAATTATAACAATTTAAATTAATACGAGACAAAAGCCCGAAAAAAGCCCGATTTTAGGCCCGCACATGCCTAGTGAATAAGCAAAATTATTGATATCTCATTCTATTAATTAACGGCCTTCAGACTTCGATATGTGTCGTGATCGTACTCAGGTTCCTTTTTTATTTATTACAAATGCTGAAATAAGATTCACATTAATTGTTTTTTAATATTTCTAATTAGTTCCTAAAATATCACTTTTTATTTTCCCTTTTTCAAGTTCTCCCATAGTGATCTTCTTCTGAATACGCAATAAATGTAATCACTTTACAATATATATAAATTTGTAATCTTACTTTAAAATATCTATTTAAATAATATGAAGACAAATCTTTTGTTCAAATATAAATATTTGTACGAAATACTAGTTTCATGGAAAAAATTAAATGACTGTCTTCATAATGTAAATCTGATTAAATTGGATTTTCATATCGAAATACATAGTATTTCATATAGTACAATTTCATATTAAAAATGATGTACAATTTTATTTTAAATATCGTTTCTTGTCATGTTTCTTATGCAAAACCGAGATTTCAGTAATGAACAGCATTTTCTCACAAGTGTCGTATATGAATAATAGTGTAAACATAAATACCTAATAGTATATAAGGAAATTTTCAATATTAGTTGTCAGTGATAGTCGTTATGCGTACACAGTAAAAAAAATCTCGTGCCAGTGTAAAAGTGTAAAAATTTCGGTGTAATTTTTTACACCCAAAGGTGTAAATATATCTAAAGTATAATTATGATTGGCTGTTGGTACACCGATCGGTGTA
>JABFPJ010003173.1:0-16898 GCA_022817425.1 Gryon sp. ZL-2020 | reverse complement strand
CCTTTTGTATTATCTTGGAAATATAATTACAATTTTAACTATAAGGTAGCTTGTTTGAGTGATTTATAAACACCAAAATCTGAAAATTATATACCAGAGATTATACGCTCATATTTTAAAGAAAAAAATCTTATACCAAGAAATTGTTATAACATTTCTTTAATTATAATAAAAATAAAAATAAATTTTTAAAATTAATTAATTAATATAAAGTTACAATAAAAAAAAATAATATAATAATGAAATAAAAGCAAAAATAAAATAGCAGTACATATTTATTAATTGATTGTCTTAAATAATAGAAATGTATACATCAAATACATAAAAAATAATGATAAAATAATTCAAAAAATGTGTAACGATAAATGAGTATGTACACAATATATCAAAAATAGTATAAGATTGAAGTAAAAAATTATTTGCATTATTAAAACGTTGTACTGATAAAAACCGACCTTTTGACCTTACATCACAAAACCTTTCCAATAATCCGCTTAACAAAAAAAGCGGATGTTAATACAATGGCATTATAAATTAAGACATTAACTGTATTAAGGCGTGTAAATTTCTTGACCGTCCCGTCATCCTGACACTTACAAAATGTCAAAAACTTGCCCTCCTGATCGAACTTGCCGTCGCTCAAATTCGCATTATTTTTCATTTCATCCGAATGTTTATTCAGCATCGTCGCCTTCTTGCACTTTTGCACCACCCATCTGGTTTCATAAAGCACCGCCTTGCATTGCCAATGTGTCATCTGCTCCACCAACTTCTGCGTCTCAAGCACAGCTTTGGTACAAGTCTTGCGCAGATCATTCAACTGTCGACGCAACTTTTGGCATCGCTTTTTCAAAGTCTTGATCTTCCTGCAATACAGCACACTTTTGTTCACCGACTTGTTGGATCGACCCTCCAACGCCTCGATTCTCGCGACGATATTTTGACTGTCTTTGGACTGCGACATTTCCAGGTACAAACTTTGTTCCCGCGCATTATTAAACTCCGTCACATTGCTGGTGATACTTGTAATTAAATCCGGCTCGGAGATTCCCGTTTCGTTGAACTGATCGGCAGTGATTCTGGTTTGCACATCATCGTCGTCACTCTCGTAGTAAAGCCGATAATCCGAAGCATTGCTCTGATAGGTTGTCATTGACTCCACGCGACTTTGGCTCTTCTTCAGCTCTTCCTCCAGACTCTCCAGTCGTTCGGCCTTGGCTTTGTGAATCATCAGCTGATTGTACAAAATTTCATAACTCTCTTGCAACTGCTTGTTGTCCTCCAGCAATTCATTGACGCGGATTTTCCAGAACTCGGCGTCCGATAACTTTTGCTTCAGTGTGGCCACCTGTTTTTGCAGCAGATCCACCTGACAACTCTTCTCCATCAACACGTCCAACTTGTCCCGATAACTTCGACCCACCTTCACTTCATGCAACAGCTTGCGATTTTCATCCTTAAGTTGCTCGATGTTATTTTTCGCATCCTCCAGTTCTTCGACACTCTCCAAGTACGCCTGCTTCATCTTATCCAGCTCGTTGCGTAGCTTCCAAATTTGACCCTCGCTGGAATTCGGCTGCGACGAGTCGAAGACGCTGGAGCTGCGTCGCGAACTGCTGAAGAACTCAAAATCATTGGACGCGCCGCCGAGACTGCGTCGATCGCCACCGCTGAACGAGCCGTATTCACTTCTTTCCAACGGACTGCTGATCACTTCGCGCTTTGATGATTGCTCGAGCTTGTACCTGTTGACGTCGTTGCTGATGTCTTTGATGATCTGAAAAATGTCGGACTTGCTCAGATAATTGAGATCATCGATTGACAAAACGATGTCGTGATTTTGCGTCACTTGCTTGATGTGCTCCATGATGTCCGCCTGGAAGCTGGTGCTGGATGTTGTGATTTGCGCAATAAACTTGTCCTTGTTTGAACACTGCATTGCACAACCCAACAAAATTGTTACAAGCAATTTCATCTCGTCAACGTGCGACGATGGATCCTCACACAGTGCATCGATGTCCGGCACTTTGAGAATCAGCGAATTCAATTCCGTCTCGTAGAAGTGCCGAATGTTCTCGTAGACGATCTCCAGGTTGTTGACGCGGGTTCCCAGATCGGCTTGTTCGATGTCGTGCGAAATGCCGCCGTGAATGGGATTTGAGTCGATTTGCAGGTAAATCTCGTGCAGATACCGGCCGTCGATGAGGTCCCAGTAACTCGACAGGTCCGCCGGATTGCCGAGACATATTCGCAACCAAGTGACGAGATTGCTGTTGAAAAAACGATCGGCTTCCAGCGAACTCATTGCAATCACAATTCGCGACAGCGATCTTGTTGCATTTACGGAGGTTCGTGCGGTACTGCGGTATACACACAATTTACGATAAAGGACGAATGACCATTTTGGCTTTGGAAGGGATTAGTCAGGTAGAAATGACGGTAGGGGTAACGAAGATTGCGGTTGTAATCTTCGAGTAGACTGTAAAGAGACCTGCTTTTGTTTTGAATTCTGTTCAGACTTTGCTGGGATTTTCCCAAAAGGTTGTTTGTTCGAAATTGGAGCAGTTGCTGGAATTGTTTAAGGTTGATGATTAATCATTATGCAATGACATTTTTGTCTTGCATATTGTGTCGCTGAAACAATTTAAGGGAAAATAATTATTTTCCCTTAATTTGTTTTATTTTTTTCGTTTATTTCTTTTTACTTTTGTTTGAATATAATATCTATATTAAATGATAATGCTTTTATATAAGTTTTTGTATGAAAGTGCAGAAACCACTGTTTCCATATTAACTTGAACGAAAACAAATGTCCAAAGTAAACACTGTTAAAATGAGATTTAAATGATTTCATTTATTCTCCATTCAATTGATCAAAAGTTTGTCAAAGAAAACGGTATTTAAAAATATTGATTATTAGAAAAAAAATTTGTCCTGAAAATTTAAACTGACATTTTATTAACACAAAATAATGACAAATTATACAAATTGAACGAAATTTGAAAATGCTTATCACTCGTCGAATCGAAATAAAGCTAATATAAATAAAGCGATATTTTGATTCATTAAAATAGATTGATTTAAATCACAAAGCACTTTAGATTAGTATACATTGAAATATTTAAATTCACTATCATTTTTCATCGTTTTTCCACAATTTCTTACTCTTATCAAACGGACAATGATATTCTCACAAGTAATTATACGATCTACAAGAAATACTTGTAACAAATGAACTTCCTTTACATCAACGATAAAATCTTTAATACTCAAATTTACAACATACTTTTCTTGTCATTAGAGATATCCAATGATTAGATTATCCCTCTAATGGCAATTTTTTTTATAATAGAAATGCATTTCTCTTACCAACACAAGTAACCCTGCCCCAGTGATTTCTAAGCCAATGAGCGAGCGCGCCCCACCACATAGGGTCCCAACCTTTTAGAAAAGCCTGCTGATAAAAGTGCTCAAAATTTCAGTTTTTCCTTAGTAAGTGTAATTACTTAAAACCGTCAGAATCTCATTAACGTCGTTCGTACTGGCAACAAGTTGTATTTGTGTTTCGTTCTGCCACTAAGTGCAGAGTTTCTTTTGGTGCATCTCGCGAAAGATAAAAGTGTTTTGACAAAAATGGAATCCACACAGCGTTTAAGCAACGACTCGCAAGAGAAATCAACGAATGTGACCCGCGATGTGAACCAGAAAGAAGAAGAATGTCAGTCAACGCCAGCGAGTCCCCAAAGCAATGCCGGGATTCGCAAGCTTCCCCGAGTAGTGGACAGTGGAACCGAATCCGGCGACTCGGTGGAATTTGAATTCGACGATGATGTTCCTTCGAAAGACAAGGACAATTGCCAGGACACAAAGACGGACACGTTGACATCATCGCCAAGTCCAAGTTTCAACTACCAACACGCGTACCATCAACTTCAAGAGAAACTCAACCGCGAACACGAGTTGAGTTGTCAGTTGACCACCGAGTTGAAAAAAATTCTCATCGACCGAAACCAGTTGAAGGCGGCATTGAGCTCGACCGCCAAGGAGCGTAATATCCTGCAGCTGAAGTGTCAAGAGCTGGAGCAAAGAGTTGGCATTTTGCAGAGCGCCGAAAAAGCTCGCAACGAGATGACTCCAAAGAAGTCCTATTGCTCCAAAACTAACGCCGGTCTCAAGAAACTCGGTCTTTCGGAGGACATTCTGCTGTCTCTGCCGTTTGGCTACGCCACCAAAGTGCGCTCGGCATTTGAGAAGCTCAGCTACGAGAATGAAAAGCTTCAGCAGAAGTTAAGCAACCTCGAGGCCGGAGTTGTCCAGCAGAATGAGGATAAAAAGGCGTTGTCCGAAATTGAGCAGCTGACAAAGGAGAAGGAGACTCTGATGAAGAAATTGGAAGCACTGTTGGCAGAAAAGAACTTGACAGCGGGCGCTTTGGAGGAGACCCGACGCGAGGCTCGCATTTTGGCTGAGACGAATCATTCGCTGCACCAGTTGATGGCACTCTTAGGTAAGGAGTTGGAACAGTTGCGCGACGAACGACAGAGATCTAGCAACAGTCTCATGGAGGTGCTGAAAAATTGCGCGGCCCTGTCGTCGCTCAACAGCATGTCCAAGGGTGTTAGATGCTGTCAATCGGCGCACTCTGCCGCGCCCAATTCCGATCAGGTGTTGGCCGATTTGAGTCCGGAACCCACCCAGCACCGTCTGCCCTATGACGTCCTCAAATTAAGATGCAATTTACTTTCGCAGATCAATACAAACACGCTCTTCCGACAGAGATCACGAAACACTTCGACTGCTGATTCAACGGATCCCGAACTGTGCCTTAAAGCTGAGAATTATCAACATTGGTCGCAACAGAATTATCATCAGGGCAACATGGCTTGCAGATCGCAACCTGGTTTCGGTTAAGTTTGAGTTTGATTTTATATGCAAGATTCCAAAGTGAACAATTTGTTTAGATCTGATGTGATTCAGTATTAATGTTTAGTCAAGGCTCTCTAGTAAAGTTATTTGGACTTTTTTTAATGTATGAACAGTATATTCAATTTGATTAATTATTGTACAAATGTTGTGTTTGTAAGATTTAATTTATATCCATTTAAAGATGAAATTAGAGTGTTAGTCACTTTATTTTGTATTTTACTTGTTTCACTGATACTTTGATTGTGAGTTGAGAGCATCGGCATGCACAGTTTTTTACAAATTATAATTCGATATATTTTATATGATGGCTTTTAAAATGTACAAACTTTTTATACATTTACTTCGATTTTTGTAACTGTTTTCGAAAATATAATTTTTTAAAATGTCTTAATTTTGTCTTTTAACTGATATTATTGTTTGTTTGTTATACCATTGTCTTATTTATTTTTTTATACTAACCAATTATTATTTTTACATTTAACATACAATTATTCATTATACAATTTTTTATTCAATAATTGTACAAATACTTTTTACATTTGAAAGTATTCGAATGGTAACAACTTTATGAATACTACATTTCTATGTAAGAAGGATTATACAATTCTGTCTGACAAATTTTATGTCTTCCCCGAGATTGTGTATGTGATTGGTAATATATTTTGGGATTATATAACTTGAGAGACTGAGCCTTCGATTGTTTTGTGCAAACTTCTGTGAAAGGATTTCTGATAAAGAAAATGTATTTTTGTGTAAAAGTAACACTATTTTTTTACTAATCTCAATTCTTGTTTATTAATGAAATCAGTATTTTTTGTACTCCATTTTGCATGGACTAATTAAATGTTTTTTTACTTGTAATAATGTATTTTTGTACGCATATAAAAGTTATTCGAACAAATAAAAATGTGATTTTTACCAATTCTTGTGTTCGTCATTTTTTCCTGCTGTCTTTTAACACCCTTCATTTACTAACTTTTGTCTATTTATTGACACATTTTTAAATATATTTTTAACTTAAATTAACCAATATTTTTTTTAATTTTTTAAATATTTTTTTTAATTCTGTAAAAAAGTATTGAAAAAATTGTCGATTTACTTTTGTTTATTTATTCACACATTTTTAAACATATTTTTAACTTAAATTAACCAATATTTTCTTTAATTTTTTAAATATTTTTTTTAATTCTGTAAAAAAGTATTGAAAAAATTGAATATTCTAAAAATAATTGGAAAATTGTCTACTTCTAAATTGTATATTTTAGAATAAATGTTAACTGATATTGTTGTATATCATGTAATTAAAAATATCCAAAATTATAATCATATTTGAAACTTGAACTAGTTTAGTTTTATTCGTTTTTAATGTCAAACTTATAGTAAAAGTCAATTGTACGTGTTAGTTTTCCCTTGTATTTTTCCATTAACAATTTTTCACATATATAAATCAATAAATAAAATAAATTTTGATAAGTATAAATAGCGTTTACAAAAAAATAAAGCCGCATATTCGCGAAATCGCAAAAATAAACTGACCCAGTCTGATTTGAGTAATATTTCTTGTTGTATTACCTCGTCGTAACACCGCTCGATATCAATCACACGATTTTGTATATGAAAATGATACGAAAAATATTAAAGTTGAAATTAATACAAGATATATTTAAATTGACTGGCGCATAATTTAATTATTTCCTCACAAAAGTGTTCTTAATAAACCAAAATTAAACTGCACTTTTAAGTTTATTATTAAGTACAATAATTAGTCTTAATTAATAAAAAGCCAAATGAAAATTAAATGTCTTCAACAAATGATATTTTTAAAGTAAAATACAAAAATAAAAGTTTTCATGTTTTTGAAGTACTTATCTATTAGTACAAATCTTTTATTTAATGATTATGAATTCAATTACTTCAGGAGCAATTTTAGAGTAAAATTTCACATAGACACACAATGTCAAAATGTAAATGAGTTTCATGCAACTGCGCGTAAAAATCGCGCCTATATTGCACTTTCGGTTAGTACACCGCAGATAGCGGAGATTGTTCTGACAGACGGAAGAATCTTCATTTTACAACTTTTCTTAAGGAATTTCAATCTTGGCAGATTTTACTTATTATTGAAAGGTTAATGAAATTCTCTTAATTAAGAATGCATGTCTTTTCAGTTACTCCAAATATTTTTTCAAACTTTGTTATAAAAAAATTAAATTAACAATAAACAAACTAACATTAAAAACAACAAGAAAATGCATTTCAAGAATCATTTTGTAATAGTGTTTTATTGATTTTCGGTCGACTTTGCTTTTACATTGTTAACATAAAAGCATTTTTCAACTACTAAAACAAATTATCCGCATAGAAAAGGCAATCCCGATTGTTTTTAATATTTTTCGATATGCATATTTGAAAATGAAACTAAAACTTTGGATGAAACTTTCAAATATTCAAAATATTTATATACATTATAGTCAAGCAATTTCGTGTGTCTTTTTAAGGAAAATCAATAGCATAAAATAATTCTATTACATACGGAATTGTGTTATACGAAATTGAATGTATGAAAAAGGTTTTAAAAATAATTTATCAACGAACATTATTTATAGAAATGATAACATAATCAATCTCAAAAATCATTTTAATAAAACTTTGATTGTAGTCAAATATATATAGATAAATTATAAAATTCTTCATCGCTGTTATATTTTTTCTAAGAAAAAGTGAAAAGATTATTGGCAATGTCAAAATAATTCTTAAATTGAGTTTATTTCCTTCCGAGAAAAAAAAGAACATTTTTTGTATAGCATAAATGTGAAATGTATATAGCAGAAAGTTTGAGGAAGAACTTTTATTGGCATATATATAAAAATCATATAAAAAGTTTTGTATAGAAATGTTGATTAAGGCCAAGAAATGATAACGAAATTTAATTACATTTGAAAAGTTTACCAATTAATTTGTATTGTATGTAACCGTAATTATTTTGTATTATATGATTATTCATAATAGTTTGAATGTTGAAATTTGCAAAGTGCAATTTTTATTTCTGTTGCAGCTCCGTAATGCCACGGCAGTTTTTATTATGAATCTGTCCCTGTCAGATCTCATGTTTTGTTGTTTCAATTTGCCTTTAGCGACGTCGACATTTTGGCACGGTTCCTGGCTGTATGGACCACTTCTTTGTCGATTATTTCCCTTTTTACGATACGGACTGGTTGCTGTTAGCCTTTTTACTATTTTAAATATCACGATTAATCGTTATGTCATGATTGGTCATCCGAGATTATATCCAAAGTATGTAACTTTAATATATAAAATTATTTCGATATAATTTTTTAATTAAATTATTTCAATTTAATTATTAAATTAAATTGAATTGAATTGAATTGAATTTTTTTTATTAATTTTTTTTTATTTACATTAAAATAATTAAAAAAATTTTTAAATTAATTTAATTTTAAATTTTTTATTAAAAAACATTGACTTTTAATTAAAATTGTGTATTTTCGCATATTTTGCAGATTATATCGGCCGAGATACTTGATTTTTATGGTACTTTTGACCTGGGTTTCCGGCTTCGGAGCACTCGTAGCAACATGGTTTGAGTTTTGGGGTCGATTTGGTCTTGATCCCGTGATTGGTTCTTGTTCAATATTGCCTGATGTGAACGGTCGGAGTCCAAAAGAATTTTTATTTATTTTAGCATTTTTGGCACCGTGTTTAGCAATTGTTATTTGCTACGCTCGCATTTTTTATATCGTTCGCAAAACAGCGGCAAAAAGCAGGTGCCAGAATATTGCTGCGGCCAATTTAGTTAAATCCACACTTGAGGTAAGACAATTTTAATGACAAATATTTATTATTAATTAATATTACAATCCATTAAGTTATGCGATGTTTCAAGTTTAAAAGATTGTTGAACAAAAATTTACATTTAAACAGTATTTCCCCAAATTTTGAGTCATCCGTTTAAGCAAAGTGTAAGATACAACTGTGAAAATGAATTATAACTTAAATTTGTAAGACATTTTTTAAAAGAGGCATTACGTAATTCTCATTAAAGGGTCGGTTCCAAGATTAAGATATTAGTTTTTAAGAAGTCGGAGCAAAAATCTACCTGCAATGTAACATTGAAAATGCGTCATTCTAGCAGGGTATATTTCAAATCTGTTAACAAATATATCGATTTAAAACAGAATTCTATGTTTAAGATGATAAAATTAAAAGGATCGAAGACAAAATTTGAAATATATAATTGAATTTATATTTTTAAAAAATTTAGAATACTAATATAAATGTAATAATGGCTGTTTTCTTAAATAACGAATTATTTGATTAAGATATATATTCTATTATTCAATATATAAAATTAATTCAATTTTTTGAAAATGTAATCTAATATAATCTACGGAATTATATTTCGAGTAGATTATATTATATGTTGAATAATACCAGTTTGGATAAATTAAGAAATAGCTTTACATAATTAAATTACCAAAATTATCAATTAAGAAGAGTAAAAAATTTGTTTAAAAATATTTAACTAAGAAAAAACGTTTACAATTTTCATTAATTGAAATAAAAACTTAACTATTAATTAAACAAGAAACATTAATTGCAGGTGAAATACAAGAAAAATCTCGACGATTCAGCGTTGGGTTCCAGTTATGGAATCACGTTTACAACCACAATGGAAAACGAATCTCCCGTGAAAACCGAAAAGTGCTCTGAAACAGACGCAGAAAATCCAAAATCAACCGAAGATTTAACAACAAAAAACATGTTTCCACATTTGAAACAATCGTCCGAGCAACTTTTAAGTCCTCCGCCAATCAAATATGACGAATCGTCCGAGGAATATGAAAGTTCCCGATCAGAGTCGCCCTGTGAAAAGAACAAATTCAATATTTTTCGCAGGGAATCACGTTTTCGGAGCGATCGCAGACGTTATTTCGAAACTGGAAAAATGAGCGCCAAAGACAAAAAGCTGCTGAAAATGATTTTAGTCATTTTTGCGTCATTCTTGATCTGCTATTTGCCAATTACAATTAGCAAAACTTTCAAAGAAGTCGTTGATTATCGAGGTTTGAACATTGCTGGATATATTTTGATCTATTTGACAACTTGCATTAATCCAGTGATTTATGTTGTCATGAGTTCTGAATATCGAAGCGCTTATAAAAATGTCTTACTATGTCGAAGCGAATTGATCAGCGCTAAAGAATCTCTTCGGGGACGTCGCAAAAAACGAAAGTCATTGATTTGCGAAAAGCCTCAGGTGCGTTTTTTTCAACTTTGATCTTTTTATATGAACTTCATCATATAAAGACTGATATAAAGACTGAAAACTTTGAATTTCCAACAAACTTCTCTTTTTTATATAAAAAAAAGGAAAATCATTAACATTTTCTTCTAAGAATAAAAAAAAATAAATTTTATAGATATATCTTCTTCGAAAAACGTAATAATTTGTATCAACGAATAAAGAAAAAGTTACCACTTATAAATTTCAAATTTGTCGAAGATAAATATTAAAAAAGAAGATAAGTTAATGTCAGAAGGAAACAGCAGATTAATAGATAAGAAGTTTGTTAAAGTAATTTCAGAATAATATATATTTAGATGAATCATGTATTTTTGTTTTCGGTGAAAAAATTAAACTTTTGAAAATTGACTCATTTAAATATGATTCAGTGTATTATTAGTTACTAAATTGTTTATATATAATTCCAAAGAACTACTCAAAATTTATATAAATAAAGTAGTGAAATGCGCATGAATTCTCCAGAAATGTCTTTGCGAAGATATACGAGGTGCAGCTTGTTGCAGTAATACAGTGCAGAGTGACATATGTTGTTTCGTTACTGAGAAAGTTGTCGGAAGTGAATGATTCTTACTAAAATAACTTGTTAAAGTATCAATACAAATGTGCAAAATAACGATAAAATAAATTTATATGTTAAATTAACGAAAAAAAAAATCCAAAATTAGATTGTATCATATCTAAACTGATTAAATTAAATAATTAAATGAACTGCTGTTAAATTATATTGAAAATGTTAAAATAATTAAGAATGTATTCAATTTATCGTTTTAATTAAATTATCGATTTTGTTATTTTAATCTAATTGAATTTGTTTAAATTTCAGGTATGAAGATATTGATTATTGGAAGATTGGAAAGAAAATGATGGGACGAAGATGTTTTTTACATTTCAATACAACCAAAAGTTATCGTATTTTTAAATTCTTGTTACAAATAATTTATTTATATTTAATTAAATATCAGCGAAAATATTGTGTAATACAAAATGTCGATAAATTTAAGTATCCGCAATAATACTCATATCCATGTGTAATATGTTACATAATAGAGTTAATTCTTTCATTGATAAACATCATAATTGTAAACTAACGAAAATTTTGCTGTGATTTTATTAAGTACTTGATTAAATGACAGAACATACGTAAATATAGAAAACATAATATACATTTAAAAAGAAATATTAAATGTGAGATACAAATGTGAATTATAATTCTATGTGTATAGTTGGGAACCACATAAATGAAACATCTAGAAGTACAATGGAAAAAACGATTGAAAGTAAATTGTAAAATCGAACATTACGTACATTTCAATATCATTGTGATAAATGTAAGATATTTATTGTGATATGAAAGTATAAGAACAAATTCATACTCATTTATATTTTATCAATGGAACTTTCGGTTATGATGTTTAGACACTAATGAATATCTGTTTTATATCATACACAAATTTAATGTAAGTGATTAGCGTCGTAATTAATTAAGAATTCAAAAGCAATTGATTTTCGAGCGAAACTTTATCAAAGTTCAACTGAAATGACAAGAAAATAAGTCTATTGTATATTAAATTGTCACTTTGATAGGCTCAACGGAAGCGATTGTACATTTAATTACTATTTATTTTGTAATGTGGCAATATTTCAAAGTTAATTTACACTTAATTATTTTTTTTGACACACGGCATGTAATGCTTTTGGATCTTACTTTGTACGTAAATTTACAATTTTATATGAAAAATTGATTTGTCGTTAAACATTTGAACAAAATATGTATTGTTTGTAGGCATTCATAAAAAAGCTTTCATTTATAAGACTGAGTACTTTAAAAACATTTGTGAAATTATACTCTAATGACATACGTATTTTAAGAACAAACGTATTTATACTATATCATAACGATAGTATTACGTTACACAGGAACAACTTTTTGTTAATATAAGTTTATTCAATAAATTTGATTTAAATATTTATTCTGTTAAACTGAAATTAGGACGAATGAAATAATAGTTTTAATTATACTTTTTTGGAACATTTTTTATGATTGTATTTTTTGATATTTGTATATGAATTTGTATATTTATAAATTTGAATTACTCATTAAACGAAATACCTTATAAAACATTGTATTATTTATATTAACTAACATTTTTGGTCACTACTTTTCAGTCAATTAACAAGATGGATAATTATAATTTTTAAAATGGTAAATTAAATTAAGTAAAAATGATGACATACAATCTTCACAATATCAGTTACAATTTACATTCAATCTGTGACAAAGAAAATTGAATCAAACTCATTGACTGATAATCCGAAATGTTTTGAATAATCACGAGGTAGAGTAGAATTATCAGCTAATGACCTCCCCTCCCCGTCACTTTATAAACCCCTCCAATGTTTTGGAATCGCTTGAAAGGTGATATTATTAAATCATATATCCAGTTCTATTGTGCTATAGAGCCATAACATTGACTAATCAAAATTATATTCAAAAATACGTACTCAATTTTGCGTGCATTTGAGGCACCACATTAACTCAAAGCAATTACTCTTTGCACGCACAATCTTAAATTGCATAAATTACGAATAAAAAACTGAGAAAATGGAATCGACGATTCTACAATCCGACGACTTGCAAAAGAATCAATCGACGACAAACTCACCACCGATCACACCGACGCAAAACTCGCGCAAAATCATCGACAGTGGAATCGAGTCCGGCGGATCGGTGGAGTTTGACTTTGACGAAGACAGTCCAACTAAGAGCGAAAAATGGACAAACTTGGAACGCGAGAATCAAGAATTGCAAAGAAAGTTGAATCACGAGCGGCAATTGTGTGCAGAAATGACTGCGGAATTGAAAAAGGTGATCGAGGACAGAAATCAGTTGAAATGTTGTCTCTCATCGACGGCAAAGGAGCGGGACATTTTGCAGCTCAAATGTCAGGAATTGCAGCAACGAGTTGGAATTCTGCAGAGCGCGGAAAAGGCGCGCCTTGACTTGTCCTTGAAAAGGACGAATTCAAAGACTGACGCGGGTCTGAAAAAAATAGGCCTTACTGAAGATATCTTGTTGGCTCTACCATTTGGCTATGCTACGAAGGTGCGTTCTGCCTTTGAGAAGCTCAGTTATGAGAACGAAAAGCTGCAGGAAGCTTTAAATCAAATGCGGACATCGTCCAGTGGTAATGGCGGACATGGAAATAATAATAATGAACAAGAGGTGATGCTCAAATTTGACCAATTGACTAAGGAGAAAGAGGATCTCCGGCAAAAGGTTGAAGTTCTGACCAGAGAACTCGAACAGATGCGCAACGAGCGACAAAAGTCAAACAACAGTTTGGTTGAAGTGCTGAAAAATTGCGCAGCTTTGTCGTCATTGAACAGCAATCATTGCTGTCTTGCAACGGAAAGTCGACGTAGGCGCAACTCAGACCCGAGTCAGGATGGCGAACAGGGTCTGACGTATGACGTGCTGAAGATACGATGCAACTTATTGTCGCAGATTAATACGCATGCGCTGTTTAATGCGAGATTAAGACCGGCCCAGGGTGAGAGTAGTGGACCAGTTGGAGCTGCTTTGAGTTACCCGAGTCCGCTCAATTACCAACATTGGTCGCAGCAAGGCTACTCGATGCAGCCGGAAAAGTGAAAAAAAAAGTGTAGGAAATGTGCGAAAATGGTGACCAAATGATTTGTTGAGGAGATTAAATGTTGGAGTTTGAATAAATTGTGCATTTTAATAAAAAGCGAACAAATTCCGTATTGAAAGTATGGAGAAGAAAGGAAAGGGAGTTTTGTTTTAGTTCAATTGCAGAACATTTTATGTACTGTTGGATATAATGTGGTGATTATGAAAAGGTAATTTCTTGAATTAAGATAAGTTTGTTTTTGCATTGAATTGTTTAATTTTATAATGTAGTGAACTTTTATACGTAAAGTATATTTACGCATTTTTGTTTTTATGTACAACATTAACTTCTTTTATTGAAAAATAATTCTGAGTAATTATATGTTTAATTACTTTCAATATAACACAGTTATATAACTGCTGAAAATAAATCTACTTTTGACAGTTTTAATGTTATTTTAATTTTTATATATTTGTAATATCATTATGTCAATTTAAAGAGATTTTAAACATTTATAACTTTAAATTTAAGATAAAAATTGTCAAAATTATATTCAGACATTTTTCTTTCATACATATTATTTTATTACTAATATTTTTCAGATTTCTGTAAATCATCAGTCATGAAATTATGCTGATGACAAGGACCTCGCAATTTAAGAAAAAGTGATATTTTAGTACCAAGGAATGTATTTAATATATGCATGAATGTACATAAATATGTTTAGTTTCAGTTACTCTAATTCGGAAACGTTACTTAAAAAGGTAATTTTAATAAATAAATACAAATTTCTTTATATTTCATAGAAAATATAAATTTAAAGTTAATAATGAATTTAACTCAAATTACATGAAAAAGTTGTCTGAAACATCATCTGTATTCTCATTTTGAAACCTATGTTTATCTAAAGATAACAACTTAATCTCCATTGAAACAAATCTTTCTGAGTAATAATGCTTTCTTTGGTTTATATATTTTGAATAAATTACATGTGTGACACTAGTTTTGTCATAAAAGGTCAGTGTGAACAAAGAGTTTATTTTACTTAAAGAATACAAAAATTCCCACAAAGTCTTTCACTTTTATACAAGTTATTTATTCTTTCTTAGAAGATATAATTGTCATATATATAACTTACTTAAAATAATCCGATTATAGACTTTCATTTTAATTATGAAATCATCATTTTGGGAAAATTAATATAAATAAATTGTAATAATTTATTTGGGAAAGAAATTGACATAAATAAATTGAATTATATTTTCAGGTTTTAAATTACCTGTTAATAATATTTAACCTGATTATAAATTTAGATTAAAAATAGATTCATAGAAGGAATATTTTTATCGCAGTTGTATGAATTAATTTATTTGATTTTAATTTTGATTTCAGGTGCAGACGCGAATTGGATAATTCATCGACAAATTTACTTTTTCAATGAACAAATATTTTTAGTGCTGACGATTTTTATATATCAATGAGTTCAAATGTAACGAAATTATTCGATGTTAAAATATCAATTTGAAGAAAGATATTAAAAAATTAAAATGAATTGTATTCGATTGGTTGAAAGAACCAATTTTTAAGAGATAACTACACATTTTTTACTGGAATAATTAAACGTTTGATTGATTTTAAGAAAACCTATTTATTTATTAAGAAACACAAACCTTGCATTAAAAATAGTTTTTATTAACTTACTAATATATTTTTTGTTGGTTTTAAATGTATAAATGGAATTCAAATTTTTCAATGAATCAGTACATGCATTCATAGTAGTTTATATTTTTATTTTCATGTCAAATGACACAACTATGAATTTCGAATGATTTTGATGTTGTATGTAAATATTCTGGAAATTCTGGATTTTATATGAGTTACGTTTCTACGAAAAAGTGTAGAAAAACTTTTATTCTTAAATTAAAAAAAAATTATTTGTTGAATTCCATACATTTTTAAATTTAATTTTTTAAAAAAACTGGATATATATAAAAAAAATTTGCTGTTTAAAAAATATATCAATAGGTAAGTTAATAATTATATTTTAATAATATTCATATTATTATAATTATATTAAATTTGTCTATTTCTTTAAATTATCAATAAATTTAAGGAATTTTCATAATAAAATACCACAAAGTTTTCTTTGTTCATAACTTTATTATATCGGCATAATAATTTTACATATATTGTCCACGTGTTACATAATCCGATTATTACATTAATACGAAATAATATTTATATTTACAAAAAAACATATTAAATATTATCTTAGAAGATTATAAGTAAATTAAACATAATATTTGACATAAAATATTTATAATTATATAATTTAATTCAAAAAGAGTGCAATAACTTTTTTGTATAACAACAAATTAGTATAATTAAGTACATTTATACATCAATAACATGAAAAAATGAAAAAATAAAACTTGTATTAATTAAAATAAAACAAGTTAAATGTAAGCATAAATTAAAAACATTTAACTATTTAAATAAAATATTTGCTATTAAATTATCTTGTTCGACAAAAATTAATTTAAATAATGTTTTCACCATTCGCTAAATAAATTAATTTCTAAAATTACACGAAAAACACATTTCTGAAAAAATTAAAATAGGTAATAATAAATTTGTAATAAAAAGTATTGATTTATTTAAATATTAAAATTAATATTTAAATAAATCAATACTTTTTATTACAATATTTGCTTGAAAAAATATTTTTTTTACTTTTGATTTAATATTTTCAAAAAATGTTTGTTTATTGAATTCACAATTCAATGAAAAACAAAATAATAAAAATTACTATTTTACCGTGTAAATAGAAACATTTTTGTGTTTTTGGGTTCTTTGTTTTTGGGGCTTAAATTTAAAATTAAAAAAAAAAACATGACTAAAACATTTGTAATAGGTAAATCGTAATTATATAAAATTATATATTTTACAATAAGTAAAAAAGTAAGTTCCTGCTAGTCGAAATGTCTTTTACCTGAAAACATTTATGCGTCCTG
>JABFPJ010003172.1:0-16903 GCA_022817425.1 Gryon sp. ZL-2020 | reverse complement strand
GAGGGGGGGGGGGGGGAAAGCAATTTTCGTGGCAGCAATCGACAACTTACATACGTGCGCGACTTTGCAAACTACGCGCCGCACATCCTCTCTCATTCTCTCTTTCTCTCTCTCGCTCTTTCTCTCTCTCTCTCTCTCTCTCTCTCTTTCTCTCTCATTCTGTTTGGCTAAAAACAATTTGGTGAATCGTAAATTCAAATGTATACTACAAAAACAAAGAGATTTTCTCGTTTGAAACGAGACTAGAAAGAAGAATAAAATAACAGAAAAACAAGTGCAAGCGAGAAATGAGACCGTTCATTTTTTTCAGTCTAGTCGCGGAGGCGGCGCGGGGCAGAGTGGTGGACGACCAATCGCACGATTGCTGCCGTGCACAAAAGCATCGAACGCAAAATAAAACGAGCACGTCGCGAAAAAAAATGGCTCAAAATTAAATCCAGCCAACAGAAAAATAATCAGATTTCAGTGTATATTATTAACGAAGATGCATACACACATGCATGCACGTGCACACATACACACACACCATGCATGTACTAGAAACATACGTGGTGGCACTCGTATACATGTATGCATATACACATACACAGAGATGCACGGGCAAACGAACGTGTGCGTCGAATTGGCGGGAAAACTATTGACTTCAATCAGACCGGCCAACCGACCCACCATCACTGATTCCAATACTAACTCGTTCCCTCGTTCGTCTGTGTATCACCTATATTTTCATCCACCAGTGTAAATACACGTACGTGAGTCACGTTCGGCTTTTCAATCCCCCTTCGATGTGCACGTGTACGTGTGACGCCGCGCACATCTTGTGTATACAACACTAGATCGTTTCTCAAATAGGCTGATATTAGTTTAATCAAACTCAAATGATATACGCGTCCTAAAGACAATTTTGCGCCGATTTCATATCTTCTTCATCATGATCATTCAATTAACTCTTAATCGCCATTTTTCCAACGCTCATATTTTATGCTTCAAACTGAAACATTTCAAAAATTAACCTATTTATACATTTAAATACTTCTTATTAATTTATTTATCATATTATTTCGTTACATATTTTTAATTTTTTAATGTATGATTCTGTAGGGTTGGCAGATAGTGTTGGTAAATATGTATAATTATGCCGCATTTCAAATCACGTTATGTAGACGAGTAAAATTAATGTAACTATTTGAAGTGCACCAAAATGATGATATATGATACTGTCTATTAGGCACTTGATCTCACATCGCACATACATATTAAGCATATAAACGCTAATATAGAAAATTAATGTATAATTAGAAACACGTGTTACGATATTTCTAATTGTGATAATATTTTGAAACTAATAGTTTAGAGATTAGTTTTATTCTAAAAAAAATTATATGTAAAAAAACATTTTATGTAATTATTACAAATATACAATGTTATATAGTTAAATTATACAGTTATATATATGAAGTTTTTAACGTAAAGTTAGTACTTTATTATTAATTTAATGAAAATTATTTGTTAATTGAATAAAAGCTTTTTTTTATGAAACAAAGTTTATCGGGCTGTTTTAACATAGTCTCTTTTTTCACGCACGTGAGAATCCGGAAAATAAAAAAATATAATTACTTCCATTTAAATCTTCAATATTCATTATAATTAGATTTTTTCATTTTTTTTCATTCGCAGAAACTGAATGAATTTTGCGCTTGATTGAGTACGAAAGATTATTTTTTATGTACGATCGTGTACCGAAAATGCTGATTAATAATAAAAGACCGAAAACAAATTTTAATTTTACATTACATTTACTCTTTCTTTCGATATTAAAGAGTTATATATATTTACACGTTAATGTAAGCACCAGCCTCCAAATTAAAAGCATCAATACAAAAAAAATCAATATCTCATCATATGCGAAGTATCCCTCGTGGACGATTGAAGACCCCTAATGCAAGTAAGATAACACAATTGATTAAATTCTGTGAAAAAAATAAAGCCATACAATATCTATTACTTGATTACTATATGATGTGCAACTATTTATAAAATATTGCAAAAATATTTTAAAGTGTGTTATTTTATATTTATTCAAAAATATATCTATATCAAATAATCATTTACAGTATACTAATTAAATAATTAATCATTCAAGACAAACGAAAATAAAATTTATTATTTGCATAGTTAGCATATACAATACGCTAAGCAAAATTTAATCATACAATAAATAGTGATAAAATGGACCCAGCAATGATATTGTCAGTCAGTTATTGCCTTCAGACGTGTTTGCTATCTTTTGAAATTAGCTTAATTTGTATGTATGGTTCCTACAAATTGTAAGGTCAAAGTTCAACATAACGTTCCTCAGAGTTCATTTTATTACAATTTATAGATGAAATTACTAGGTCTTTGCCTAAGTGTAAACAAAAAGTTGTAAATTAAGCACAAAATAAATGGTAAAATAAAAATGTCAAGCCAAAAACATTGCTAACATTTTCACTTGCTAAAATTATGGTTACATTATAGGAAAATACAAAATATTTTAACTATCTTAATTCAAACAGAAACTATTATTAAAAGTGCGACAGAGAGAGAGAGAAAGAGAGAGAGAGAGAGACAAAAGAGAGAGGAAGCGAGAGAGAGAGAGAGAGAGAGAGCGTGAGGAACAAAAAGAAAGAGCATTTCCGGTACGTATTGAATTTGAAACTCTTTGCATTGTTTTCTTTCCTAGTCATAAACTGGGGATTTTTAATGTGAAGGGCATATACACATCGAAGATCGATCAGCACGCACAACCTGCGTACTGATTATTATTAGAACTGTATGAAACACGAATGCATATACGTGCGCCTACATCACATTCATTATAAACGTTGATATGAAGCATTGTTTGCACAATCAGAGGGTGCAAGCGTGAATCTACAGCGTATACATATGTATAGCTACACAGTCTTAATGCTTTACCCTTTCTTCTTTTTTTTTATTCTCTTTTATCTGCAAGTTTCTCTTTCTCCATCATCCGTTAATGACGAGCTTTAACGTCAGCTTCTGTCGTTTTAACACGCTACCTCAATTTTATGAACGATTTCAGGTAAAGCCATTTATAACGTGAAATCTTATGCAGACTTTTAGATGAAATAAAAAGTGTTAATTAAGGAAACAACATTTTTTTTTTACTTTTTTTTCATTGATTTACAGAAATTATTATACATTTAATCAAAACAATAATGCACATATTTGTTTGCAGTTTTTGTGAGTATCGTTTGATGATGATATATACATAAAAGTTAGAACAAAAGTAAACGAGTTGATGATTAATACTTAATGCTAACGTCTATAGTCATAATAGAAACAGTATCCGTATGCAAGAGTCATAAATTATGTTAAACGCATTACCATAATATCTGTATCGACGGAATCAGCCACGACTTCAGCGTACCGTTAAGTTATTTGCTCTCAAAATTCGTTTTCGCAAAATATTTTACAGCCAATATCGAAAACTATCAGCATAATCTGCACATTTACTTGTCTCAATTAAAGACCGATTATTGTCATCAAAACACGTGAATAAATAACGTAATTAACACACGAAACACAATTATATATACACACGGTAATGCAAAGTACTGGCCAATGAATCAACAGTCTTGACGAGTTACAATGAACTAATCGATTGCAAATGTTTCTAAGGCTAGTATACTGCAATAATACATTTTGTGTATCTACAGGGAAACCAAGTTAACGATTTTAAATGATTATACCACCAATTATGTAAATTCAATAATGTTCAATCTCTACTTTTGCATACAACTTTTTTATACTTCATTATATTTCATACAATAATTGTTTCTAATAACTTTTTTGGTAAGCAAACAGTGTTTAAACAAAAATGTACATTTCTCAGAAGTAGAATACATTTTTGTTCAATTTCCAAGATACGTGAGTTTTTTCTTTGTTTCTTTGAGCAATATTAAATTACTTTTTTATCATAATTTTTTCCTAACGAAGAAAAGTGTTACTTTTCTTTGTTTTCTGCATAAAAATGAAATTAAAGAAATCTTAAAAATTATTTTAAAAGTTTATATGATATATAAAATAATTTATAAATGTTGGAAATTAATGAAAACAATTCCATAAGATTGAGTGAAAAAAAATAATGATCTTACGAAGGAAAAAGAAAGGAAAAGGACTGACAAAATGTGAAATACAGTAGATAGTATTTTGGAAACTAGTGGCTATATAATGGAGAGGAAGCCGATGCCATCGGCATCGATCGTGTGCTAATTGCAGCGCGAATTTCGTCGTTGGCATCGTCGTACCAGATATACGTAGGCTTTCGGATTTGTAGTTGCAGGCGGTAACGCCAGCGACGCTAGTGGCTGCTACGAACAATAATGAACGACCGACTGTATCGCCACGCAATCTGCACATACTTAACGGAGGAAAATGCATATTCATGCAGCTCTGCAAACGCGGGCCAGCAACCAACGAGGTGCGAGTGACGCACATTTTTTATTTTCTTCCCTTTCCCGCCCCTTTATTGTCAAACGAGTAACGCTTTTATCATCAAAATGAATTGGCGTAATCGTTCTGCCATATTAACTCGTAATAACGTTCCCAATTTTTTTCACTAGACAAAACTATATCAACCTTTGATTTTAAACTTTCCACAATAGATAACAAGAATGTTTGATAAACTATTCTGTTAGTGTGTTAATTTTTATTATAAGTGTATATATAAAACTTTTAGATGTTAAAAATTACTTTTTAATAAAAAATAAAAAATTGTTATTCCGAAAAAGTTGTTGCAAAAAGGAGAAGGTAACGAAAAAACAGTCTCGCTTGGAAGTTGATGGTGTTACATTTAACCCAATGACTCAAGTAATGTCGGAATGTAGCTTGTTGAAGAAATAAGGGGCGTCAGGGTGCTAGAAATAAACGAGAAAGCTTTCGCTCTCGACACAGCGATGTCGACGCTCATTTCTTTAGCCAACAAGAAAACTGTGAAACTAGCGGCCAAGTTCAAATCTTTCAATGGCAAACAATGAAATTGTCAGCTTACTTTGTTCAATGCGAGTAGACCAATTAATATACTCTGAAACAATATATCTCCTTTTTTTAATGAAGACAAAAAATATGAATCCAAGAATTTCAATTATTTCCCTTTAATATCAATATTGAGTTCACATTTTTTTCGCGAATTTGTTATTTTTAATTTTGCTTCGTGAATTTTATTCGCGATTTGAAAAATTCAATTTCTCGTATTCAATTAGCAAATCATTCGAATGTTGCGTAGAGTTCATTGAACTTACAATCCTGAATGCTAGAGAGCGGTATAAAATAAATATAATAATAAACATATATAAGTTTCATGTTGTAAATATTACAGTTCGTTTCTAACGTAATTGAGCGCGTGCCTAAATCAAGAAGTGTTCTCATGCCTATTGATTTTTTCGGGGCACCCTCTCTAATTATGCCAGTCACTGCTATTATTGCGGATCTCCCCGTTCATACATTCGTCCACGCCAACAAACGTATAGGGTGCTAGGATTTCAAAGTGGTCGATATAAGGCGTAACGTTACAGCAAAAGTTCATTATAGGTCTGATTACTATGTTCATTACTCCACATACTAACTACTAAAGTTTTATTCACTATATTTCCTCTTTTATGTCAGTTTTACGCTATTAATCTGCGGCTTACATAACGTTTCTACGGACTATGAGTAATATTTATATTCACAAAATGATTCATAATAAATAATTACATACAGTTCTGTTCATGAATATTTTACAGTGACTGTATATGATGTTAACACGTATAGAAGCGTATATAATTATAGATAATGTCATAGATTTAATTGAAATCTTCGAAAAAATCTATCTACATATTCCATATTTTCTGTTTTAATTTAACTTGTGTAATAACCACAAAGAAGGGTGTTAAAT
The DNA here is from genome assembly GCA_022817425.1 of Gryon sp. ZL-2020. Lineage (NCBI taxonomy): Eukaryota > Metazoa > Arthropoda > Insecta > Hymenoptera > Scelionidae > Gryon > Gryon sp. ZL-2020. The sequence goes on along the minus strand of JABFPJ010003172.1, from coordinate 10,965 downwards.
TTGATTAAGTTGAAAGATAATTATGAAGAGTAAATATATTTAAACTAATATATTTATATTTGCAAAGTTATTTAGTGAAATCGAAATATTATATTTTGATCATCAAAAATTAGTATATTTATACTATTCATCAATTTTATTTGAAAAAAGAAGTTAATCAGAACCTTAAAATGCTTTTTATATCTTTTTAACTCAATAATTATAAATTATTTGATAAATTTAGAAAATATGTAGAAAAAGTTAATAATTTTGATAAAATTTTAAATACATGCTCAAAATACATACAAATTCAATTTAAAATCAATTGCAATAAAATCTAAAGCTAAAGTTCTGTAAAAATTTTGTTTTCTCTGAAACAAAACTATTATTGATTGATGAAAACAAAATTTTTTTGAAATCACTTTTATGAGATTGCGCGGTTCAATCGAAACTTGATAATTGATAATAGAATTTGTGCTGCGTCAATAAAGTTGCATAAAAAATAAATTCGATGAAACGAGAATGAAATGCCTGATATGGAACATTCGATTTTTAACATTCTTCCGTGTATATCCGGTACTAATCAGTACAACCAGCCCTTCTGTTGGATGTCGGCTGCCCCTCGTCTAGCACATATATCCCTTACCAGTTTATACCATTTTCAATCTGACTAAACAAAAACTCTTTTCACCAATGGGACGCGTAAGCGAGCGAATAAATGAAAATGAAAAGGTTCGTGAGGTTACCGGTCGGTCACTCGCAGCAGCGTGGGTGTTTGTGTTTGTCTGCATGTGTTTGTGCGCGCTTTTTTTTTCGCTCTCTTATACGCGCGATATACATGTATACGTACACCCATCCGATGAGCAACGCGCGCACCTTTAAATCTGTGTGATATATTTTGAGCTTGAATGCTGCTGGATGCCAAGGTATTTGTGTTCACAAGGCACGTGTGTTCTTCTTCGAATGTGTGGACTGATCGTTGCGAGTGAGAACGTTATTCTTTATCTGCTTCCAGTTTCATTGACGATTGTGTTCTACGACCTTTTTCCTTTTTCTCATCCTCTTTATTCGTCCTTTCTCCTTTTTTTGCTTGCAATTTATACAAATAACAATCAAACGAAACAGGACACTCTGATTTTCATTTGTTGAATAAATTATTTTTCTATTTTTTTTTGTTTTGCTAAGTTTGTTAGTTTCGCTAAAATTATGCTGTTTAAGGAATTACGATAATGCTGATAGTATTTTACGAGTATTGAAAATAGACAGTGATTGAATTATGATGAAATGCTGTCTTCAATGGCAGACAGGATTATAATACAATAAAAATGAAATTTTCATTAAAAAAAAAAAGGTAAAATTAGTCAACAAAGTTTGTTACATATGATATGCATTAGTAAGTTTGTGTTTAATTATTGAGATGATTTTATAGGCTGAAATGTAAATGCATAGAGGAAAAGACACATAATTGAAATAACTGTTAGTTTTGGACTTATATTAGCGTTGTTACGAAGTTTGTCGACAACGATTGATGTAATAAATGTGTTATGCGTAAGTTATAATTATAAAATTAACTCGTGAATATGGACGGTTAAAATATAATGCAATTGGATAAAGGCAAGGTATAATTGAATTTGACTGTCGCAACATTCATTAAATTGTCCAATCAGTTCGAACAAAAAAGGCTAAAACAAAAAAAAAAGACAAAATAATATGAATAAAGTGAAAAAAAGTGAAAAAAATAACATGTAAAGAGTTGGAAAATGAAAAGCGGGGGGAAAAAGTTAGTAAGGTGATGAAATCTAGTAACTCGTTTTGGAAGCGTCGAATGAATAATGCGAGAAGGTTAAAATGAAATTGACACTTTTGGTATTCTTTCTGAAAGCGCACGAGCGTTAAACAAATGCGTTTGAAGATTGAATGGAACAAGTTCATATCCCTTCGATTCTAATTGAAAATCGTCCATCGTTGGACGCACCAGATTCGAAACACACGCGAGGCTTTTCATACACGTGCATCCGAACGATCAGAGGATAGTTCGCTCTCGTATCTACGGTAAATTCAAGCGCAGGATCTCTCTCCCGTCCAACCGAACGAAACGAATGGTTCAATTCGGTCGTACCTCATATAAATCAGCTATGCTTATCGGTCTTTCATCGTGCCGGAGGTGAACTCATTTCATTCTCTCTAAATACGAACTTTTTTCGGCGCAAAAACCTATTTCGATTAAAATGGCGCTTGGGCAGTTCGCGCGCGCGTTTCGCATTTTGTCGGATTATAAAAGGTTGCCGTGAACGAATCACATCCATTCTTAAGCGACACTATCATCTGCTTGACATCAACTCGTATGTCTTTTCCTTGTTTATTTTCATTTCTCCTTTTTATACGGCTTACCTTTTTTTCGTTTTTCCCTTTTTTTTGTTGTTGTCTTCACTGTTATGTTATATTTATTCCTATTCGACATCAATCGAATGACAATTCTTTGAACAACGTTCTTTTAATGAATCGACATTTTTGCGAGGTTTTTTTTCGCTATTATACCCAACTACTATTTTGTTCTTTTTTGTTTTTTTTTGTGGGTACGAAGTAAGTTCTTTTGGCTTAGCGTGTGAAATTGTTTTTTCCGTAAATAGTTTGCCAAAGTTATTCTAATTTTTGGTCAAGTTTTAAAAAGGAAACCTATTTGTAGAGTTAATAAAAGTAACTGAAATTAACAAAAATAAATTAGTTGCATTAATTGTAAAGATAGCTATGTATTTATTTAATCTTAATGAATAATTAATATGCGTGTCGTTTAGTGAGTTAGAGAATCAATTTATTATTTAAGTACATTTAAAGTTGTGTATTTGTATAGTGAATATTTCATTTTCATTTTGAATGTAAAGTTAATGTTTAATGTTTAATTTGAATACAATTTCTTTTTGAAAGTAACAACATTTTTAATTGGTTTCAGTTTATTTTTATAAAATTGAAATATAAAATATCAAATTTAACTATTTTATCTAAACTTTAGTAACTAATTAAAATTAATGAAACTAAAATAAATGTTAAATGAATGTTCATAAATGTAAAATCATTCTCATAGGTTACAACATTTGTGTTAAGTTTATTCAACGTTTGAAAAACATCTTTATAATAAACGTAAAATAAAAAAATGTTCTGTAAAGAAATTAAAATTACAGTAAACAAATATATGTGACTGTGAAAATAAATAACGTGCAAATTATGAGTAAGAGGTGGTTTGGGTTAGTTGATTATACTGAAATGTGGGGCAAACTGTCGAATAAAGCGATGTGTAGGTGAAGTACGCTTTTTGTTAAATCTGAACGGTCCTGCTTGTGTGCTGAGTCGAATAACACAGAAGGCGACGGTAAAAGTGTTAATTGTAAAAAATGTGTCGTTTGAATAAAATTAGCAGGGGAAAGGAATGCTACGTCGTTATTATTAAATTAATAATCACAAAAATAATTTCATCTGTTTCTTTGGACCTTTTTTTTGCCCCAACCCCTTTCATTTGCTCTTTCTTCTCTCTTTCTCTCGCCCACGCACACACACTTTGCGCACATTATTTGTTCTTTTATACAATTTACGCGGCGTATCTCGGTAAACTTTTGAAAAAGCGTCGAGAATACAACGTACGAGCAACGCACAAAATGAGTTATTTAGTCGGCGTTGAATTTCTCATGTTACACGGCTTTACGCGCGTCGTCAAATAAAATCCGAGGGTTGGAGAGAGAATATCATTATAAAACGCCAAGTCACGAAACTGGCCATTTCTATTGAAATATTAAAACACCTCATTCAGTCTCCGTTAGCCGCACGAAGAGAGGAGTGTGAAGTGCGAAAACCTTGTCATGCACAGGCCCACCCCGATCTCCATGTCCGCGCGCGCTTTCCGTTCACATATACTGATGAGCCTCCCAACTACTCATCAAGCTTTTAAAATAATTATGCGTCCCGAGAATAAATATAATATAAACAACAGAAGCCGCGCAACTTTTGTTATTCGTTGGCTTGAACACATCACTGAAATAAAGAAATGGTTAATGACAAATTTGTGTAAAAACGTATTAAAATAATTGACTCGTTATCACATTAAATTTGTGCATTATACAAAAAAAAATAACCACGTTAAAATAGAGCGCAGAAAAAAGGACATAATAAAATGGCCGGCTAATTAAATAAAGCAATCTAACAGTACAACAACGCTCGTCCGATAATTAGATGTAGACCTTTTTTTAACCCATCATTTTATCATCTCAATTATCAGTCAGTCAATCAATTTTTAAAATGTAAAAAGCTCGCGCTGAAGTTGACTGCGGTAACTAGAAAGGCACATATAACGCATCTGCGCATATGAGATTTTATATTCATAATTCAATCACTGAAAAATGGGTTTAACCATTTTCTTGAATTTAATTTAAATATTTGTACATTCACTTTAATTTATTTGATAATTAGCGAGAAAATATTGCATGTATCGAAGTTTTATGTTATAGAATTTTGTTAAATTGTATAATAATGCAAAAGATATTGTATTGTCTCTTTCGTTTGTTCTGAAATTGTATTATGATAGCTGTTTGAACACATCACCACGTTTGTGCTATTTCGACCTGACTGGACTTGTTCAACCGCTCATCAGTCAGAGTCATTACTGAGATAATTAATTACATTTGCCCCTCGTTGCCTCACACTTTCGGCGCACTCTCTCGTCCAGTCCCCTCGTCTCAACACTCTTTTTTTTCGCCATATACTGAATCCGGCTAGAGGAACACTCAAACGAATCAATGCAAAAATATTCGATTCCAACTCTGATTATATATAAAAATTGGCTAATGCCCCCCGTCCGAATTGTCCGCGCGACTTTGTAACAGTCATTGCCATCCGTAATACGACTTAATCGAGCCAGTGGACTATCAATTATCAACCCTCGTGATCCCTTTAATAAATAATTTCACACTCACACAAATTAACTTTTCGTATTTTGTATATATATCTTTTCTTTCTCCTACATTTGGTCCATTTTTGCTTTTATACACTCAGGCAATGATTTAGTTAAATTTACTAAAAAGTTATAGATTTAACAATATATTTAGTTGAATTGAGCCGAGTTTAGTTGTTTTAGGTATATATATTATTACAGACGCTTCTCAATTTTATTTTGCTTTAACACATAATCATTTGAATGAATAAGATATTTTTTTAATTCATCACGCAAAACATTACAAAGTGAAATATTAGTTATATATTTATTTAAAAATTTTTTTTATTGTCATAAATACATAGATAAAAATATCATTTATTAATTAAAAAAAGTATTGGAAAAACATCATTATATATATATATGATTGTTCTTAACGTAATGTTGTATAAATAGTGTCGTAATCCTCGATTTACATGTTTTACTGTTTATGTATAAATACATTTTCAATAACCGTTTCAATAACAATTACATTCAACGAAGATAGAAACAAAAATATAATGATTAATTTTGAATATCGAAATACATATTTTCATTCATTCTTCTCGCATATATGGTAATATGTGAATAAAGGGTAGGTCATCGTTAATCACCACAACAATAATTTGTATAAATATGCACTGTTTAGAAGACACATTTACAGTAAAAAGTTATTATATTTTAAAGTGCTTAGTGGTTTTGTTTCTCTCTTATTTAAGAATGAGATCCAAGTAACTTTTGGATGTATTTTAATTGGGGTAATATACACTAAGAGAAAAAATATATAAAAAATTACTAGACTCTGTAGCAATGTCAGGACAAAAAAAAAATCAAAAAATTACTAGATTTTTACGTAATAATTACAGCATTTTTAAGAAAATTCAAAAACATTTTATCAAATATAATTCAAAATGCAATTATTAATACTAAAATGTCTAGTAATTTTTCAATATTATTTTTTGTCCTGACATACGAACAATAAACTTTATTTTGAATTCCAATGAAAGTATTTTTGCTGGTCATTAAAAATGTATAATAATGATAAATTATTATACTGGGGGAGGCAAAATTATTATATTGATAATAATAACAACATTTAGCTACATGACAGGGGATGATGAGGGATATTAATGTAAGACTTGGTTAATTGCATTGAGCCATACTCGACGGTTAATCAATAATTACTTTTTTGCGATTGATTCACTCACTTGCGTTTTTTCAAATTAATTTCGCACAAAAGAGAAAAATTAAATGCAAATTATGTTTGTTTAATTGAATTTGTTACAGAAATTCTACGCATATTTTTTAATCTCGATTAAATTACAATGTTTCATGTTGAGGCAGATGAAAATTGATAAAATCCAAACTACAGACTACTTTTATGCTTTCTCTATAATTGGTTCGACAAACAAATAAATTAAAAAAAGCGTTTCTTTGTATACGAATGCGCCCACGTGCAAGCAACGAAAACAATTTTGTAACTGAACACAAAAAATCGCGAGACCTCGGACGCGGAAAGACGATCTCGAGTTAATGTTTCGGTCAACGTTATGCAAATGCACAAATTCGTTTAACATAATAAATCATGAAACGAATGTACTTTGATGAAGATATCTCATTTTTTTGTTGTTTTGATTTTTTTTTCGTTTTTTTTACGTTTCTCTTCCTTTATCGGCAACCGAGAGTATTTTGTTCGTTGCCCCACGCTTTTTTTCGTCTCTCGTCCCCTCACACCCTCTTTTATCTTTCCCCTTCGAAAACTCACACATATCCGCGCAATCTCGCTGGTAGCGAATATCGGTACTCAATCACATTTGCGATGCATTTTTTTCATAAAGCTGGATTATAATTGCATCGCGATTGCGAGGACGCATAGTTTGGACCAGGAAAAATGGTGCTCGATGCTCAGAGCAGGCGCGGAAAGAGCCCCCGAAAGAAGAGGGGTTGAGTGGAAAAAACTGATGAAGTTCCAAGCTACTTGATTGGTATGAACGTATCTACTTTATCGCTCATCCCCCATCAATCTATCTCTCTTTTTCTCCCGTCAATTTTCGTCTCTCTATTTTCTCTCTTGCTTTTTCTTTCTCTCCATCTCTTTCACTGTCTCTCTCTCTCTCTCTCTCTCTCTCTCTCTCGCTCATCAATATTTGTGATTTCGGTACTGTTTGTTCTCATTTTTGTTTATTTGTTTTCACTTCACTCCTTCTTTCGATCATATTCTTACACTTGTAGCTGAAACCAATGCAAGGAATAAATCGTTCAGTCGATTAGAATATAAAACAAGTTAAATCCCTTTAATATGTTAATTTACATTTATATTCATAGGCATAAATTCCACGAGCACTCAACATTTATATATTATTTCATCTTAAAATGTCAGCATTTTTGATTTTAGTCAAATTCATTTCAATTGAAAAAGACATTAATAATGTAATACAAATATTTCATTTTAATCGTAAACTAATGACATTTTTCTCAAAGCATATATAATCTTAAAACAGCATCACAAGATGGCAGAAATAATTTATTATGCCGTGTATCGGGCAGCAATAATTACTGTGAAAATCACTAATTATCCGCGATTGTTGATGGCATTTCATTATCATTCATGATCATAAATGATCAACGCTGACCATCATTGGTTATGCATAATCATTGACAATATCGCGGTACCAATTTCCGCCTAAGACCATTAATAACGATTCGCACGAATATCGTCATTCATCTCCGATTATTAATTATCATTAATGATGCTTATTAATTTACGCGATTCGTTCGTCAGTTGGTGACAGAAATATGTATCATCTTGAACACATCATAATATATCATCTAGACAATTTTGCAATTCAACATTTTTGTTTTTGCTTTGAATCAAAGTCATCGCTTGATGGAAACTTTTATATTATGATTCGGTCATACAAAAAAGTGTTTAAAAAAAATGAAAATTAGCGTTTCCGCATTCGCCAGTGAGGGGCGAAAAAGAGTATGTGTGTGTAGGGTGGCACAGTGAAGGGGTTGCAAAGCCGGGTAGTGTCAGGGGTCGAGGTAGGAGATGCGTGTTCCGGAAAAAAAATCCATACAATCCGATCGGAACAATGTATTTGTGCGAATGCGCGATTGTCCGTGCATTTTTTTTGCGCGCTTCGCGCGTGTGCGCGTCGGCTGTGCGACATACACATGCATCGTAACGAGAAGAGCGGCGGCGGCAGCGGCGAGAACCGAGACGTAACGAGTACCGGGCCTGGCCGTGATAAATGTGAAAAAATCCCCCAATTTTAAAGCAGCCATGTCGACTGTCCATAGTCGGCGCATCGCAATGACCACAGCTAAAGAACTTTTGATCCGCTATTGGACGCTGCACGTTCTCGCTTGCCTGCAACAAGAGATCGTTCGATAATTTTTTCGTCAATTTTCCTCCGTCAATTGCAATTTATGTTTGTTATGCAAACATTGTCCTGCATTTGTTGTTTAAATCCGTCTGCTAATTTTGAAAAGAACCTCAATTTTTGTTCGTAAATTTTGGTTCCGAAAATCAATTACTTTAATCAAACAAATATTATTAGTTTTGAAGTAAAATGACATCTTGAAATCAGAAGATAATGTCGAAGAAAATAAATCAGATCAAAATGTATAACTTTCGCAAAGACAAATCATCACCATAGTGTAAAGATTACCTATATATTACGTCACTAATGGTGTAATATCCGCTTAAACAAGAATCTATTATTCATGTAACCTCAAAAATGTTTTATTACCGAATTATTGATCAGTTTATAATGAATCCATCGAGCTCTTTTTAAACCAATATTTCACGCGGTAATTTTGATAATAGAACTATAACTTTACGTTGTACAAAAGTCGACGTTAAGAGATTACAGGGCTGAGTATAATTGAGCGAGATAATTGAACATTTGGCATTAAATTTTGAATAATCGTTGTAGTGTCGCAAGATCCGGTCTGGTGTCTGGTCAGATCAATCGTGGATAAATAAATATGAAAGTCCGCCATTATCTGGAGGACCAGTCCTCGTCGCGATCCCTGCCTACCCTCCGATGGGTCAATGGAATTCATAACGTTTACGCGGATAAAAAAGCTGGCTGGCTGGTCTGGTCTGGCTCGGGGTACCGGTAGGGTGGGGCTACATCGGAACATTACTCATGCCTCGGCGTTCGTGCAATTTTTACCTCCGAAATAAATCATCATTATTGCGGCCGGAGGGATGCGCATTATAGGGGCCATGGGGGTAGATTATCGTAGGTGGACCACCTCTTTGCATTGAAAACGTGAAATAAAAGTTAATGAGAACACGATTGGTACCGAAATATTATGCATTAATAATTATCCACGAGGTCGCTCTAATTTACACAAATTTCCTCATTCAACATTCTCAGATTCAAGTACTTCCGATGCAATGATAACGTCTTTAAAATAGATCCAAATACACAGCTTTTCATGTCATATCTTTTTTGAATTCTGCAAATTATTTCGAAATGAATCTTTCAATTAAGAGAAATTATTTTGATAAGAAATTGTTAATATATACGCAGCTTTATGTATACATTAATAGAAATATTTGTTGCCTTACTCGGTAAGTTAATTAACATTAATTGTATTAACTTTAAGCCTGATTTTCATAAAATTATGTATATATTTTAGATATATTTACATGTAATTACATAAGTCGAGACATATGCGATTAATCATTTTACTTGTATTAAAATGGAACATTGAAAAAAAATTAATCAACTGACAAATTTGCATTAATTAAATTCAAAAATTAGAAAAGCTAAACTTCAGTGTAACAATAATCCCACGATAAATGCGTCAAATGTAATTGACGAGTACAAAAAAATTGCATAAAACTTAATTTTTATATTTGAAAATGATACTGAGTACAATTGAATCCCAGTCAAAGTTATATTTAAAAATCACTGTTACGTGAAAAAAAACAAACCCCGTGAAAAGTAATAATAAAACAATACATCAGCAAATTTAAAACAAAAACAAATCGAAAGAATTATACAACAAAAAAAATTGTTTTTACGTAACGAATTTTATTTAATGCGCGAATCACCGTTCGGCATTTGCATTGTTTTATATTATTGACAGAGGAAAGAGAGAATGTTTATCATCATCGTAAAAATCATTCTCGGCAAATATAATTACTTCTTGTTAAAAGTTGGATAATTAATTACAACTGGACAACGTGTATTATTGCCGTGACGATATTATCGATGCGTATAGGTCAGTCTAAAATACGCAGGGTGAGGGTGTTGAGTTGATGTTTGCCAGCTGATTGATGATGTAACATCATCCCGCAGTACGCCGTCATTGTTCATCCTTTCTTCCCATCTCTTTCTCTGTTCTCGCTCGCACTTCATCTAACCAACAGTTTCATGCAAAATATCAACATCCAATGCGAAGATATATTTTGCCGTGTTAAGAATGCAGTTCAATCACCCGCAATTTTTTATTACCACAATCATTCTTTTTTTCTGCAATCATTTATAAATATAAATTCAGTGAATAATAAATAAATTCGAAATTGATTAGTAAATATAATTATGTCGCTTTGAAAATTATTAACGAAGTTATATGACAAACTATTCAAATTGTTTGCATTTTACATGATCTAACGATCAAATTTAACATTCAAGTTTGACGTTCGCGTGTAAAATCATTTCGAAACCGAGCTAGTTTGTACCTTCCTTTTTTTTCTTTCTCTCTTACTCTCTTTCTCCTTTACTCAAATAATAATAATGTTATTATAATGAATTAAGTGAGTACAAAATTAAGCGATTCATTTTTTGAGTTCAAACTCATGAAACATTCAAATAGGAACGTCTAATAATTTGATGTTATAAATATTGAGTATATCTGCCTTGCACTATTATCGAACATTGCAACTGAAAGAATCAATATCATTCATTATGAAATTATATCTATCAAACTTTTTAGCAGTCACAAAATGCTTGACACTTGAAGAAAAATGCAAATGTTTGATCCCCCCCCCCCCCCCCCTCCCCCCT
>JABFPJ010003171.1:0-16910 GCA_022817425.1 Gryon sp. ZL-2020 | reverse complement strand
CAAAAAATTAAATGGTAGATACAACAAATACGATAGTAAGATCTACCATTTTGTAGTACATTTTACCGCAAAAGTGGTAAATGTTATCACTTTTTGGTAAAATTTACCATCGTATTTGTTGTGTCGACCATTTATTTTTTTGCGTGTGTGAAATTCAAAAGAGATGGAAAAAATAGGGAGTTGATACTGCGTATAGGTTTTGTCAGACCTCACAGTTTCAAATGTGTGCAGACAATATAGACCTTCTTATTGATTTTTTTGACGAATTTCTATTTTAATTCTAAAAAGTACAATTTTGACGTTATTTATATTTTAATCTTATAGCATAAAATTATATGTATATAATAATAAGAGTATGGATATCCACAATATAATAGTAGATACTGAATAACTGATAAACGTTATTCAATTTTGATAATCATGATAATTATTATTATACTATTATTATCAGTATATAATATATATATTATTTGCATTTCAATATATTTGATTCAAATTTAATGTATAATTGAACTGATTTTCCTATCTAAAACTTATATTCGGACTGGTTAGTTAAATAATAATTCACATTAGATTAATTTTAGAATTTATGACACTTAATTTCATTAGTAGAAATAGTAACTACGTAATATCGTTCAAAAAAGTTGATTTCAAAGGAACTAGTTCATTAAACTTTATTTGCATTTTCAGCACAAATTGTAAACCAATATATTATCAGTTTAAATTATTATTCATTTTAGTCCATTATACATGACAAAATGTCACCCGATAACGCTTTGAAACATTATTATTAATTCAATCATCAGTTTGATCACATTTTCCTAACATTATTTTGATGTAAAATTTTAATCAACGTATTTATCAAATTAATTGTACATACTGAAGTGTTAAATGCATACAATTGTTTTTATTAAAAAATAACACTTCACAAAATCAAACACATAATACATTTTGAATACGAATTTCCCTTAGGACATACTAAAACAATTTTTAAGTGCGGTCTTTTGTTCATGCGCAGACCATACACACTGATATGTTTTCAAGTTAGTGTGAAGTTCTATTCAAATGTATAATGCACTTATAAGTAATGCTTAAGTGAAGCTTGAAGATTTTAATCATTTAATAAAATAACAAGTCCGTATAATGAAACAGAATGATTCCATATAGACTTTATGTTGTAAGAGATAAATTATCCTCCCATTCTGACAGGATTGACAAAGTTCTAACAAAATTGAATTCATTATTCAAAGTCGCTGTTACTTTAATTTCTAAACAATGTGTTCCAATTTCAATTATTTTAAAACGATCTTGGTAATATTTAACTAATCCTAAACGAAACGTACATTTTAGCAACAAAAAAATGTATATCGCGATGATAGTAAATTTGCACATAAAGGTTCTTGTCGTTTCTTTGTCAACCGATGAAAAAGCTACTTGAATTGTTGCGCAACAGCAACGACTTTTCAAGACTTACTGTAACCTACATGCGTCTTAATATAAGAAGACAAAGTGGCGCGCGATGCTAACGAAATCATTATTTATCTATTGAGAACGAAGAAGGGTTCAACGAAAATTTAATTTGGTTTGCGTAACACAACATATCAACGTCGTTGTGAATTTACGTTTAGAATGCATGTGCAGTTTGCTACTTGTAATGCACAAAAGGAATACGGCCAATTACTGCAGGCTTTTTTTTTCTCCTTGCGGAAAAGCAAGTAGAGTAACGATGTGAGACAAGACTATCGTAAAGTCGTTGTTCCATCGATAGAGCATGCATAAAAGTGTACAATGCAAATGTCAGAAAGTACGCTTAAAGAAAAAGTATCGGCGTTGTTTCATTTTTATTGGTGTTCTTTGCTTGTAAATTTTGTTAGTAGAATAGTAATTAGGAGCTGCAGTTTGTACAATGAGAATTTAGATGTAAGATTAAGATACTTGGATTAGTGTTTTATTATCGACAGTATTAGTTAGTTTTACATCAAAAAGATAATGTTTGTCGTTTTAGTTTGTGAAATGTGTTGTTTCAAAATTCATATTACGAGAGTTAAGCTGACATTAAATATAGATAAAGTTTTTTCATATAACTTAATTTACTGTCTTTGTAAAGCATAAATATGACATTCAAACAATTTATAAACAATTTGAATTTTCCATTACAAGAGAGATTATTTTCTGTGTTATTTGAAATATTTTGTCGTTTGGAGTGAATTTCAACGGCTGCACTTTATTGTTATCCTAATGAAATTAATATTTCATTTTAAATATCATAAATATATCAATTACAAGGTTCGTGCATATTTTATATATAATAATAATAATATATTTTAATTAAGGCCGATTTTCAATAGAGTTATAATATATTATTATTAATTTACAACTTACAATATACAATTATTACAATTATTATCATTTACATTATACAATATAAAAAATAAAAATAAATTAACAGCAATCTGTAATTAATATATCATTTTTTTTGTGAGAAATTTAAAAAACATCTTTATGTCTTTAGAAACTTGATTAATTCGATTGAATATATAATTTGTAACATTTAAAGTACAAAAAAAATGTATCATTGGTCATGAAAGTTGTAATTATTTCATTCGTTCGATGTAAAACTTCCAAAATAATCTCTATCGGAGATCATTTGTATAATTAAACAATACAAAGTGTACATCTGATTCATAACTGTTATTATTTTTCGCACGATAATAACCGTGTCTTATTTTGTGATGCAAAAAATGTCTATAATCATTGTGCTGTCATCTTCAAGGTTTGTCAGCAACAGATAAGTCCAGTCGCTCTTAGTTGTGTGGGTCGGTAAAGGAAATCACAGAACGTGCAGCTTTGTTGTTTACAGTGAAGGTGGCGCTAACAGTCATCGACCGCGGAGCAGTTTATATTTTACCGCTAAAATACGACGATTAGTCATACACAGAAAACGAATGTAATTGTCGTGTGTCTCTTGTGGTTTTACAGTTTAAGCTTCTGACTTCGTCAATTTCGTTTCTCTTGACATATAACCACAAGTTTAAATATATGATTTAAAAAGCACTTAAAATAATATGAGAATAAAGTCTTTTTTTAAATCTTATTTATGGGATTAAAGGTGAAGAATTTTAATTCTGTAACAAATACAAACTTATTTTTTTACATTCTTAAAATACTTTAGTACTTATTTTCGTACTTAAATTTAATACTTAAATTCGAATGCTCATATTCTTCTCACTCATTGCACTTTTGTATAAAATGTTATAAAAATATTTAAAATAAGTATAATTTCTTTGTTTTTAATTAAATGTCTTCTTTTTTAAGTAACATTTAGTATGTTCTACTTATCTTTAAAAAATGAAAAATATTTACAAATATTACAAGTATAAGCATAATCTAAATACAAAAGTATTTTAGATTTATATCACAAAGTAGTTCATCTTGACGTCTTCTTCACAAATATGTCAATGTCCAATATAACAAATTTATCAGTATATTTATATAACAATGACCCATTTGTCTGGCCAAAGTTATCTATCATTCCATTCTTAATACAAATATTCTCGACGATATTTTCATTTTATTATTACTCTGAAGAAAGGGTTTTACTTCAATCAAATGTAGCCTCTAAAATCTTTATTACTATTAAAATCTTAATAAACCAATAATTTTAATTGCTTCATTCCTCAGTGATTAAGTTAATGTGTCAAAATGTAATCTGAAAGCTCCGCTTTGACCGATTTTCAACTATTTTGAGACTGCATCTAAAGTTATCTCGGTTAATCGTTTGTTTTGAAACCGCAGCTGGTTTATTTGTAGGAGAAATTACTAATCTCGAAAAAGTAGGACTTTCCAACGCAGGATTGCGTAATTTCGCATAGACCCGGCAGCAAAATTCTAAACTCAGATCAAAATAGTATATGTTGGATGTCAAGCTGTTCGATTTCTTGAAACGCTTGTCATTGGAAATATTTGATTAATCTTTCTTTCTTTTCTATCTTATCTATCCATTATACTTTTTGTCATAATATTTACATACCTTTTTATTTTGTATTCCTTTTTTTTCTCTAACTATAGCTTGACATTTATATATCGAAGTCTTCAAGAGGAATTAAAATGTCAACAATCTCAAAAACAATAAAAGTCTTGGTATGTGCCATAAATGAACACATTTAGCTACTTTAGTATATAATTTCACAAGTATCTCTACTTGCTTCTTATCTTTGGAATGGTCCAAAAGTATGCATAACGACGATATGGACAAACAAAAAAACAGATGATTTTGTCAGTGGAATATACCTACCAACCAAATAATCTTTATGGAATATCAAATCCTTTACAATGCCACTTATCAATTCATAAGTTACTTGTTGCGAATAAAAAATTAATACGGTTTTGAATTCGAAAATCCGTCAGATCCGGATAAATGATTGTTTAATGCAACGGATGATTTACGAAGGTTCAAAAAGGCTACATTTTAGTGACGATAAATCATCCAGCTCTGCCTATACAGTTGAACTTGGATCAAGAAAGATCTCCACTCGTGATAAAGATATCGAAAGTCGATCTAGTAACTATCTCGTTTACAACCTGGTCATCAGTGGTTGGATTTTATTAAAAAATAAAACCCAGCAATGTTCGATAAATACTCACTACTAGAATTGCCCTACAAATATGAACGAATCGTGAGTTTCATTTAAGTTGACATGCTTAGACTTAATTAGATGAAGATTTAGGTTTGATCTGCCACGTGTAATAATGTTAAATTACAGTTTACGAAGGAAGCGTGGAGTTGCAGAAAGAAGTTTACAAACTTCGAAGGTAAAGTTGACAAAGTCAATTTTAATTGAAACAAAATGTTAAAGTTTTGTGGATAAAAAGAAAAATAAAAGTATTGGAATCAATATACGGCAATGCGGCAACTTCCAGTAGGCGATTGCTTTTTTGCAGTATTTTAGAGCGGCGAGTAAATTTTGCTTTGCAATCAGAATCGCGTTCCCGCGTGAATGAACAGTGATTTTAAGTATTCCCAAGGCTTTTCATCTACGTGCAGGTATTCGAGTTTGCAACTGCTTCTGCCTTTCTGTTTCCAGCCTGCTTTCTCAGGCATCGAATTTTCGCACTTTTCCAACGGGAACGCTTTTTTGCACTTCAGTGTCTGTGTATTGCATCTCTGTCTTTCCTCTGATACAGATGCAATGTAAAAAAGGAAAAGTAAATGAGTCGCTGCGAGGTTCATGAAGGAATATCGCGTACTTGAATACGTGGATTTTTATTGGAAAATACGCAGTACTTGAAGTTTGTGTTCAATAGAAATTTTAATGAAATGTTTTTGAATGCACTAAACACAGTGAAATAACTTTAACATAAAGTCAGAATATTTTTTTTCCGATTTATAAAATGTTTATTCAAATCGTATATGGAAGAACGGAGAAATAACATATTTTCAAAATCATTATTTGAAAATAAGATAATATTCTTAAAAGTAACAGTCGGTAATAAAAATAAATTGAGCATTTTATTTCATTAATCATAATTCTTATTTTGGATTCATTTGTATAAAAGCCATATTAACAAATTAAAATTATACTTTTTCCTTCCGTTGTATCTTATCATGAATTTGTTTATATTCCATTTTTCATCTATACGTCAAGATACTATTCTTATAAATTAATCATATAAATTTTCTCTTCATGAAAATATGGAACATTGCTTACTAGATATTAAACCGTAACTTACATTTCTTTAAATGTAAAAAAGAATCAAATTAATATTGTCTTTTTATGTAATAATGCACTATTACACATATTTTTTCATTTACGATTCAACTAATTATCATTTAAAAATGCTTAAACAAAGAATACTTTTACAACTGACAAGTAATAAGTCGAGTCATTTATGACGTCACTGTAAAGTAAAGGGCGATGAAAGATTTCGAGAAATAGATTATCAGTGATGGCAATGGTAGCGTTAAATGAATCTTTGGTGTGCCTTTCGGCCACTGATAGATTCCAACATTAGATACGTTCTAGTGAACTCATCGGTTATTTTTTTTCCTTTCACTTCTTACTTTTCTTCTTAGTCATTACTTTAACTAATAAAAGTAGAATATCTTTATTGACATAAGACAACCGCTTACAGTTATTCCTCATTCTGCATTGACATATTCGTATTGTAAGATGAATTTGCGACGTTACTGCATTGTTAAGAAAGACTATATACTAAAGACTGTGACTTATCAACAAGACGCCTATTGCAATAGCATAATTATTGGACGGAATTTGTATTGTTCCATGTCGTTTACCTTCTTGATGTTTAACGGAAGTCATGCATTAACTGTCGGAATTTAATTCTTTTAACATTTTTACTATTATTTCACAATCACTTTAACTAATTTCTGCGCAAAGCACCTAATTAGGTTTTTTTACGACTTGAAGTCGTTGGATTAAACGATTGCTTAAGATACAATTTATGATGAACTTAAAGAGGTAATCAGATTGTACGAATCAAATTATCTGAGTTATGTCTTTTTGATTGAAATAGGAAGATAAAATTGTATCATTTATTTTGCAGCGAAACATCCTACTGAAAAATTAAATTTATATTTACGAAATATTGATTCATAATTTCAGAGTAAAAAATCGCGTTTAACATTGCAATTGCAATGAAAAAAACTTTCAGTTTTGTGATTTGTACCGAGTGATTTAATCAGAGATACGCCGGTTGATAAACGAAGATATATATGAATCTGAATTAAAAAATCTTTTAAACATTTATCTCACATGAACATAATCTTGGGAATAAGTTGATTGTAAAATTAATTAGTGATTTATTTAGTATGTTTGAATGTAATTATAAAGTAAAATATCTAGTGAAATGAATTTATTCTCATACATTAGAAATAATATAATAAACATAAAAGACATATCTAAAAGCACGGCACATATTGTTTGTAAAATATCGATGACGAAAAGTATGAATATTTTTCATATTTCATCTGAAATGTTGAGTAAAGGGAATATATTTTTGTAGATGATGAATTTATTATTTCATGTAAATAGTTTCATTTTATGCTTACCTTATATAATACAAGTTAACTAACTTGTATTTTCCGCAATTTATTTAATCAAAACAATTTAATCAAACCACAATTACTCATGGACAATTCTTTTTTGAAGTATGTAATGTTTTTAATCTAAACATGCCAAAAACTTACCTCTTCGACAAAAGCCCTGTGATCTCCTCCCGTCCAGCAGAGTTTATAGAAACAGTGTTCGGGATCTTTCGAATTATTGACCATACCAGTACCACGTCTTCTTCGTTTGTCACAAATCTGTGGCGGCGGCGGAGGTACCGGTGGCGGCAAAGGACTCGTTGCAACTTCCAAACTATCTGAACTAGAGTTGTGTCTTCGTGGTGGCGTAATATTCGTAACGTTTCTTTGCGTAGCAATAGCCGACGCTGTGGACGTAGTCGTTGATTGTTTGACCTCTCCAGATCTTGTGCGATGATTAGCCGAACACGAATATGGCGAGTGTGGTGATGATAGATACAAATTGAGTAATGGAACAAATTTCGACGAGCTACTGCTAGGCTGCGGTTGCGGACGTAAAAAGTCATCTAACAAGTAAAAGCTTTGTGCGCGACCAGATCTGGTCAAAGTTTTCTTGGCTTCGGAAGTGTTTCGATCAACCAGTCTTATAATTTGACCATCATGACTGTTCCTTGAATCGTCATCTAATTGTTTTGCATAAACTATATGATCCTCTTCAACTTCCTGATCGGCATTGATATCATCCTGAAATAACCTACGCGTGACTTTGGGCCTGTCACCATTTGAAAATTCGCCATTCTCACGTGAAACTCGCTGAAGATACGAGGAAGAAGAAGAACTGCTTTGCTGATTGTACTGATTGGTCTCCATGTCCGTGTTGCCTTCAACGATCGAAGCACTTGCATTATGGTAAAACGACGTCTGACTTGATCGAGATTGCGAATTGGACGACGCTGGCGTACGAAGGAGTGCACCAAGAGATCGCCACTTACGATCCGGTCCATAATTAGCCGACCAATTTCTTTCACTCGACGGTGGATTTGAATTATTTGACCATTTACGCTCTTTCGTTGGCGAAGCTAGCGAATTCGGCCACTTTCGATTTTGCGCTGGAGAGGTAGTCGTTGAAGTGGCAGCGTTGTTTGTTGAATTGGCAGTACTACTTTGTTTAGTTGTTGAAGATGGTGCACTGTTGCTGATGTCTTCTCGTTGCTTGTTCTTCCACCAGGATGAAGTCGAGGCAGTAAAAAGAATTAAAGCTCCTCTTAATGGATTTTGGTTTTTCGAATCACGGTTCTTATCATCTCTATCGTTACATTGTTGGTAAGAGTTGCGATAACTTCTTCTATAATCTCTATCACTTAAAGCTGTTTCACGATCACGCGACATGCTACTATCTTGTGAATCTTCGTGATACAAAACAGCATTAGTACTACGCAACCGAGGTCTTATGCGAACAAATCCATAATCGTTGCCGTCTAGACGATGGTAACAATCATCTTTATTACGAAAGTCCGCCGCCGCCGCGCTACCTCGATTTTTATAATAATTCGATGGCGTTAAGTCATCGTATTGGTAGTGTGTACTCAGCTGTAGATTTGGCTGCTGAGGAAGCGTCGAGGTCCTGGCCCGGTGGCCATCGCCGGAACTTCTTTGGAGGCAAGAGAAGCTTGCCGAATGCCTCAGGCTCGACGGCGGATTGCTCGGTTGACTAACACCCAGCATTTCTTGTCTGTATTTTTCTGTTTAACCACGATCCAACTATCCTTCAGCATGACCGGGTATTTACCGACATGTTCCGCTGGCGGTCTTGCATCCTTCTCATTTCATCCTGTAACAAAAAACAAATGCGAGGGTAGGGACTGAAGCAAAAGAAAAAGAAACGCTAAATACAAAGTATGGATACGACAAATTAAAAATTAGCAGCTATGAACACGTATGGTATTTGCTCATGACCTGAAACGGGTCACGGCAATTCTCACGTGAATTACATGTTTACTGCAAATTCAGACGAAACTTGTTTTCGAAATACACTGTCAGTATTTTTTTTTTTTTTTTTTTTTTTTTTTTTTTTTTTTTTGAAAGCTTCTGAAGCAGTGTTTTGATGTGAAACTTAAAAAACGCAATGCAAGATAACAACGATGAGCCAAAGAAGCACGGAAGGGTTCAGGAATGAGGTTTCATCATTTGTTATAATTGTTTCCTAATTAGTTTGTCTAGACTTTAATTAGCTCCAATCGCATGTTGCGTTTGATGAGCGTCAATGGGTCGTTGCAATTGAGAGCGCACTTTTTGTTTGTGTGGGACGTTGAAATTTGTGACGTAAATGGTGCTTGGTCCACGGCAATTTCGCATACGTTATCGGCATTGTCGGACACGTAACTGCTACTCTGGTATCGTTCGTCGAGTCTGGATTTTAAGCCGCGGGCTAAAATATCCAGTCTCATGTGTACTGAGAGAAGACCTTTGATGTAAACAGTTCTTACGATTCATTCACAATATAATTACACGCATGATTGCTTCAAATAGGAGTTCTTTATACGAGAGAAAATAATTTTACATAAAAAATCATAGACATATTATTTTAAAATGTTATATTAAGTAAAAACATATGAAATATTGTATAATTTAAGAGTAAATAAAGAAAAAATAAACGCTAAAAACTTGAAGATGTTTATTAACAATGCATTTCATGAAATGTATAAAATGTTTAAGATTTAAAAATATGTTTTCGATATTCGATAACATGGGACTAATTCCGCAAAACTTTTTTTTTCGTATACACAACGCGATAGCAAAAAGGACAAATGCAACAAGCAAATTTATCGACAGAAACAATTTTGTGTAAGCGAAGGAGGCTTTCTCATGTTGTGGCAACACTTGCTTAGCCGTCTACACCGTGTCTAAGTGAGTGTGAACGGGTAAAAGGGGCTTTTAATGGTAAACACACTCAAATAACACCTACACGGGACGTGTCGGTGCATGCAAAAGGCAAGGCCGTTCACAAGCATAAAAGTTCACTATATATTGCACAACCGATCCATGTAACAATGACGTGAGTTGCCACAAGACAGTGGAAAATCGACCTCGTTTTATGATATCACGTCAAATTTCTCATTCTATCGAAATGTGCTTCTTCGTTATATTCAATAAGAATTCATCTGGCTAGAATAAATCATTTATTGACCAAAAACTATACATACTTTGTCATTAAATGATAATTGGATAACAGTGATTTGTCTATCACGCCGTCTACATTGCTGCAATGTTGACGTAGAAAATATCTTCAAGGTTCTAGTTTTCTAGTTTAATTGTATAATACATTCTTTGTAAAGATCATATTGTGAAAAACAACAAAGCGTAAAAACGAGTTTAAGAACGGTAGTAAC
Organism: Gryon sp. ZL-2020; assembly: GCA_022817425.1. Classification (NCBI taxonomy): domain Eukaryota; kingdom Metazoa; phylum Arthropoda; class Insecta; order Hymenoptera; family Scelionidae; genus Gryon; species Gryon sp. ZL-2020. Next base: position 6,476 of record JABFPJ010003171.1, on the reverse strand, counting down.
TGATTTAATATAACAATATCTTTGAACAGTTTAAAGATTAAATATCGAATTTAATTGCTGTCCTGATTTGAAATGACGATAAAACAGAGGGAACTCAAAAGAAAGATAGCGTAAATGTAATAAATTAAAATATAATGTAATGTATTAAAATTAAAAAAAATAATGTTTTTAAGTATATGCAAACATTTGAACTTCTAACTTTGAACTGATATAATGAACCAAAAAAAAGAAAGGAAAACTTGAAAGTGGAGGAATTATTCGAAGAAATTATAAGGAGTTTATTCTATTTGCTAGATGAGATAGCAGTTTGCAACAAGATGGAGTTTACAGAGCGTGAAAACGTATAACATGGTCTGAAGATTGTGCGAGAAAAATAGTTAGTCTAGTTATACTCAAATCCCGGATGTTAACAAGAAGTACTTAATCCGGCGTTTGTTTTGCCCAGTCTTGGTAACCGAATAAAAGATTTTCAAGCAAACAATACTCAATGCAGAAGATTTGGCCAGCTTGAAATCAAAAGCAAATTCGCTATAATGAAAATAGTATTTTCTATAGCTTAATTCTGTGTGAAAGGTTTTCGATGCATTACAATGAATTCCATCTATTACAATGCATTTATTACAATTGAAATATGCAAAGTGTGCGGCAGCACTAGAAGCTATTCACATTGTCCCGACAGAGAAACATTCAAACTTCAGGTACTTGTAATTCCATTCTAATAATGACAAACAACTCAACTTCCTCAATGTATCTTGTTAATTCTAACGAGTACATCTGTCAGGAAAAATTATGGGCTATTTTTTGTTTATATTTTTTGTTATAAAAATTGCGAATGGATTAGTCATATAAAACTATGTTCCCTATCTACTCTCATAATCATATACACTGTACAGGATTTTAACAAACATTTGCCTGATTCTATTTTTATTCAACAGTTATATACAAGTTTTGTAACATTTTTTCAGCTGGCAAAATGTATGTTCAAATAATTTATTTTGATTTTTCAGAATTGTAAAATATCAACTGTTCGTAGTTTTGGCTTCAACATTAGTGAATGTACAGAACAGATACGCACTTTGTGGTTTTGAAGAAGATGAGTTATAATTAGAATAGGACATTGTTTGTCGAATGGCGTAAAGGCGCAACATGGACTTTCAAGGAACCTTTCGCAAGAAATCTTAGACGAGGCATTTTGTATGTGCCGGACGAGTAATTAGTTCCGGCCGAAGATTCCGTCCAATTAAATCAGCCAGGTGACTCGGAGCTATACAGAGCGCGAATGCGAGGATCACGTTTGTCTATTACAATAAGCATTCATGTGTACTTAGCAACTGCAGCCACCGGAATCATCGTTCCGAATATTGATAGCCAGCATAAGCTCAAGTTCTCTAACACAACATTCAACTTCAAAGGGATACATTGTTTGAAAATAAAAAGCAATGCATTTAACTTAACTACATTTCTTGATTAAATGACGAATTTCCAGTGCTTGCAACTTATTGCACTGTAACCTAAAAACCTCTATATTAGAATAATTTTATGAATTCCAGTAATTAGCATAACAACTATTAAAGCAATAATTCTACTTGGCACAATTATTCAAGTTATAATTCTAGTTAGCGAAGTATAAGTTAAACCATTGAAATGTATGTGAATATAAAGATATTGCTCATAATATGATTCGAATAGTAATTAATACATCAGTTGAAGCGAGTCAATCAAAAGCCACGCGATTACTCATTCATCCTTCCATCGGTCGCAACTGTTTGTGTGACATTTTACAATGTGTCACGAAATAATAACGGTCACGAAAATTCGTACTTGATTTCAGAGGTAAATGCACAGTGAACTTATGTTAGAATAGATTTCCTTACTCGATAATAAAGTTCCTTGAAACTTTATAAAATAGTTCTTTCGCATTTTTTTAAAATAACTATTTGACGTTTAAATGAATGTATATAAATTGCGGTTTCTGTTGAAATTACAGCTTTAACAAACTTCCTTGAAATTAAAATATAAATATCATCCAGGTAACTAAATTGTGTTTAAGAAGAATAAATGTCATTTTGTTTGTAATTATTTTAATATAGAAAAATGTTCAAAAATGTTACATGTACGTGTTGTAAAGTAAATATAAATGTGTAAAAATTAAAAATGATTAATAAAAATTATATAATGGAATAAAAATTCATAAAATTGTATGTTTGTAATCAAATTATTTTGTAATAGCTGCAATCGAATGAATATATAATAACAAAGAAAAATTGTTATCATCAATGAATTCACAACGTGTAATATTATTGTAATGTAATGCGATTATAAGCGATTGAATCACATTATAAATTGACAATTAAATATTGTAATGCGAAGTTTGAATATAAATTTAATCAAAATGCGTATTAATAAAGGTAAACAAGTTTATTTAATTTTATAATATTCCGCACAATTTCATAATATATTTAATGATCTTATGTTAAGAAAATATTTTACTTAATTAAGTAATTATGGATATGCAATCAAATCAATAACAAAGTTGTGAATCGAAGGTGAAATGATTAAATATATAAAATTTATTATCTTGATTCATGTAATAAAGTATTATTATTATATAGTTTTCTTTTTGAATAATGTTTTTATTATCTGAAAATAAATAAATAAATTCTTTAACAACATCTAACAATTTATCACTTAATTATTATTTATGCAACTTTTGAAATTAGAATTGTATTAAATGAAAAACCGTTGTTTATGTAGATGAAAATATTCAGTTTCACTTTGAATTAATTAAATTAAGTTCATTTCTACTTTTCTTTATTTTTCTAAATTTTTTCAGTTTTATCATTGAATCATGTTTGAAGCAAAATTACTAATATACTTTCATTTTTACATAACTTAAATGAATTTAAGACAAAAAAACTGAATAGAGTAACATATATTTATAGAATTTAATTTTTCGCTACGTACAACTTCCGCGAAAAAAGTCTGTAGTAATTTAGATCTCAAATAGTATCAGTCAATAGAAAAAAGCAGTTCTTGGGTGGTATTGCAAGTGAATAACATGAATCTTGATTCCGGTTTCAGATAATAAATTGATCCGGACGTTGTCCTGAAGTTATTAATAAGTAACGAAAAGTGTCCGTCGATGAAATTCGCCGACGTTGTTGCAGTCACGCGATGCAAAAATATTAAAATTTCGTGCCATAGCGAGACATCGTTCGGAAATTTTATACAAGATCACTTCCCGTGCGCTTTGATTTACTGTGTACGAAAAATTCCTTACAAACCATATATAGAAGAGAGCATAAAATTTAAATTTACAAAGTACCAGTGAATATAGAGTATTGCTTTTTAAAAGACAAAATGAAAATATCTTTTCCGTCATTGGCAGCTTGATATTTCATATTTTTGCTTCATTTTCCAATATTCATATTCTTTCATTCGGTTATAAGAAAGTTTTTCTTTATTGAACATATCTATCAATGCATATGAAATAGAGAGTTGAATTTCTCGACGTATTTCCCGATGCGTACAATAAGGTTTTTTTAAATAAATATATACAAATAATCATAAAACATGTGGTAGTTTGTGAAAATTATTCCCTATATATACAATTTTTTTTATACAAAAAGATTAGATACAAAAAACATCAAGAGACACGGTATTGTCTCTGGCCAAGTACAAAAAAATACTTGTTTTTTGTGCCGCCAGGACTACCGTGTTTCTTTTCAGAAACAAAAAAGTCTCGATTTTTGACATTAAAAAACCGACTTTTGGTTCATTATTCGCTGAGATATGGAGGCTCAAAAATCGACGTTTATTCGGCAAACGTCGTTTTCTTCTTCTTCTTGTTCTCCTTCTTCTTCTACGTTTTTGGTAGATTCGTTAGTTTTGTTAATCTTGCTAGTTTCGTTATACATTCTTAGTTTCATTAGTTCCGATAGTTTCGATGAAAAATAAAAAAACTTGGCGCGAACAATATACGCTTATAAGTTAAAATATATATTTTGTAGCGGTTAATACTGAATTAATATAAAAAAGGTTCGCGTTAAGTATTTTTTTATTTTTCTTCGAAACTAACGAAACTATCGGAACTAATGAAACTAAGAATATATAACGAAACTAGATTAACAAAACTAACGAATCTACCAATAACAAATTTTTGCATATTGTTTTATTAGAATTTTATTTTTGTTTGAATCAAAAAATTGAAGATTGAAGATTCCTAAATTAAAATTTGCAAATATACTTGACCATAGTTATTGATACCAGCACCTTATATTGAGAATACATTTGGTTATATTACTAGTTTTTTCATTTTTTGTTTTTACAAAAATAAAGTTTGAATTAAGATTAGATTTTACTATAAATTTGATTTTTTGAACTGGGTACGTTAAATATGTTTTAAACGTCATTGCTGTTTCTTTTTTAGACGTTTTTGTACTTAGCCTTTACTTTTTTATTATATTATAAAAAAAGAAGTAGGACATTTTACTAAAAATAAGACATTGCGAAATCAATGCCATGGTCTATTAGGATTATGTATACGTAAAATTTAATCATTTATTCTTTAATTACCATAAATAATTCATAAATATATTATATGTATATTACTGAAACATTATAAAGTACTTGATTTTATGATTCCATTCTTTTTCGAATTATTCACGGCATCAATTTCATATATATTGAAAGTTTCACGAGTAATTTTATTAACGATGAGTGAAATATGAATTTGTATCATTTTATGATAAAGAACAATTATTTAATTGTATTATTTTAAATGATTGATTTAAAATAATTTACCTATTCTTAACTTTATTATCAACTTTTATTATCGATATTTTGTTCAGTTAGAATATTTTATGACAAATTATAAACTGACAGGAGGAAAAAAAATTAAATAACTGAAAAATCCGTATATCCGTAAAAATAACATATATCCGTACATGAAAAATAAACATATAGTAAAAATTATTTAAGTTTCAAGAAAAATTAGTAAAACTGTATAAGTTTTAGTATAATAAAACTTCTTTATTTTTAGTGTACAAATTCTACAACCGAATGATTTGCTTCATCGTCAAGACTCACATTGAATTTTTTATTTTGTACGTTAAAATATTAAAAATTTTTTTTATAAAGCACAAACACTACAGCGTTTATATAGAAAATACAATCAAAAATTTCACATGAAAAACGTCGCTTTTGACGATTCGATTGTTAAAAGTAAACCGTAATGAAAAGATAAAAGAAGAGCTTAAAACACAATCAATATACAAGCGTGAATCGAAAAACGGTGTAATAAATTGCTGGAAAGTACAAAAGCGTGGTGTTAAACGAATGATGCAGATACTACAATAAATTTTAGATTGCGAGATATAAAAACGGCTGCGCCACGTAACGCCAACAACATCTTTCATGGCGTTTTATTTTAAATTGTATTAGAAATAATCAACTTTAAAACGTTTTGTTTTTCTACTTTATTTTTTTCATTAAATGTGTGTGTACATTAAAATTATACGCTTTCCCTAATCAGGTTATCACTAAATATTTGCATCGTTCGCTAATTAATGCAGGAGCTGATCGCGTGATATAGAAATTTGTGTAATAAAAGCCGTTCCGAACATTGATGCGAACTAGAAAATGCCGAAAGCATCATTATTTCTTAACGTGTTCCTTTGACTTGAAAAATCATGATTAAATACATTTGTGAAATCGTAACTGAAACAATTACTTGTATAGATTTATTTATTGAATATATTTTATTATAATTTTTTTATGAATTGTGTAAAAAGTTTTCAAGTTTCAATTGGGTATAAAATGCTCATGACAACATTGTAGATCGCGAGAATCTTTGTAATATTAATATCACTGATTCGTCATTTTCTTTTTTGTGATAGCGTGGTTAATGCATATGTGCCAGTATGTTTAATATAATATAATGCGGTTTGTTGGACACGGTGTAGAGTTACAAAAGACAATGCGAGTTATGAAACAAGCTTCCGTAAAAAGCCGGACCGTGTTGCACCACCTTCTCTTCTTCCTCGCGCCTTCTCAGCCGCGTCCACATCCGCATTGAGTTACCATCTTTACTCAATGCAAGGTCGTGCCCACGTATGCATTTTTTCGCTTTATTCGCTTTTTCACCGATGATAATTTTATTACAATTTGTAAGACTTTTATACAAAAAATAAAAATGGTTATCATAAATTGCAAATGATTAAGAAAATGCTGATAGAAAATAGAAAAACTGATTATGAATTGCGAAAGTTAGTAAATATATAAAAGATGTAACAAGTTTTCTGGAGAATAAAGTAAGATTTTTTATTTTTCATGCAAATTGGATTATTATATTACACAGTAAAAAAAATATTTAAATATTTACACGATTTCGTGTAAAAATACAAATTAATGTCTAAAAAGTGTTAATTGTACACCGATCGGTGTACCAACAGCCAATCATAATTATACTTTAGATA
>JABFPJ010003170.1:0-16912 GCA_022817425.1 Gryon sp. ZL-2020 | reverse complement strand
AGAATGAATAAAGAAAAAAAAAAAAAAAGTTGGGAACCGGAGAAACAAAAAGGAAGAGGCGAAATGTGAAAAGGGAGTGTCCGTGTGCGCACATTGTCGTCATATATATGAGGACGGTTAAAGTTAAAGTCGCGCGAAGTTGTCAATGAAGTGAGGAACGAGTGGAGGCGCGCAACAATGCGGCCGATATGCGCGCGCGGCCCTTTGATTGTTGTTTTGTGTTTGTCCATCTCTCTCGCTCTGTCTTTCTTGCTCTGTGTTTTTATGTATATATATATATAAACACAACACAAAACAACGAATTCCACGGAATGATGGTTAATTACCTGGAACTCGGCGCGTATCATGACCGGTGCCGAATGTAGGAACGACCGACGACGCAACTCATGCGCGCACCAACAAGTTCCAAAGATACGCGCGTCGAGTCACAACACACACGACACACTGGCGTTCGATCTCGCGACGACACGAACACGTCCGTGCCATTCTATACCTGCGCGGCCTGTCACGATTTTACCTGCGCGAACGAAAGTTCGCGCGCGCAAGAGTCTCCTCGTGAACATCCATGTGAAGTACGTGATGAGTGTGTTAGTGTGTTGGTGAATACGTGTGTTAACGTTTGTGTTGGATTGTGGCGAGTTCAATGCTAGGTGAATGGCAACAATACGAACAGGAAAAATGGATAGTTTGAGGCTGATATTGTGAAAAAAGTTAATAAGGTTGATGAGATGGATGGGTCAGGATTTGTCAATGAACGCATGGGAATTTGCAACAAAGTGGATACCATTTTGTTTGATCGTGTGAAGATCGTATACAAGTTTGAATATTTGCATCATCTAATTAATTGATCTTATCAATTGATGAAAATGATTAACTTTAAATGATCAATTTAAAGAAAAAATAACAATAAAATGTAAAAAAACGAATGTATAACAAAAAAAAGGAATATTTACAATTAACAAGAAATTTCTGAAGAAGACTAAGAAATAGTCGAAGAAATAGTCTGTGTTTATTTCATTACAAAAAAAGTCCTAAGTTTGGCAAAACTAAACAATCTTCAAATAAAACTAATTGGGACAAGAACTATAAAAATCTATAATTTACAAATGGATACCAGTTCATTCATGGAAAAATGTCGTTGGATTTATGGAAACGTGGAATTATTATTACTATTTAATGGAATGCCATAAACTAATTGAAGGAACGGAATGTTCATGTTTGATATACAGAAACAAGGATGGAAATGTAATGCCTAAAATGTGCTTTCTAATTTACCAAACATTTCCCAAGTAATTGATTAATGAAGCAGAAGACATTACCAATATTCAATCAGAATTAATGGAAAGTGTACGCAAAAATGGGATATTATATGCAATTGGATAACAAAGTTGAGAAATGTTTTTAGATGGAAGGAAGATATAGTCTATAAAACATGGCTCGAAAGGGCATGGACGAAGCATATTTGAAGAAATGGTTCTTTATGTATAGATATTTTAGATATGGAAATGAACACAACTTATGGTGACATTTATGCGAAGGTTGTGGTTTGACCGATTATGCCGACCTATAGTTTTTTTGGAATTACTGAGGCACGAGGCGAAGGTGTCGACTCCGATAACGACCCTGAGAAAGATGGTATTTTGAAATATTTCGGGGCACTGCATATGTGAGAAGAGGAATTAAAACTGCCATGTTTATTTCTTTTAAATATTTGCATATTATGCATGGATTTTTGGACCATCAATTGTTTCTGGAGTTATAAAAGCAATATATAAAGGAAAGATTAAAAGAAATGAAACGAAAGAAAACAGGATGAAAGAAAGAAAAGAAAACCATGAAATCTAATAAATGAAATATTCATATCATGAATCCAATACTCAATCAATGACGCTACGTAAATAGAGTTTATCATGAGACGAAGTTGCAAGCAAATCAGCGTATTGCAAATAAAATGCATTACATTTCAAGAAAACAATCGATGCAGATTAAACCTAAAACTATTAAAAATAACTTTAATTTTTAAGAATAATGTTTAAAACTAATGAAACTATCAACTATTAGAATAAAATATTGCAAATAAAACGTGACTTAGAAAACGCCAAAAAACTCTTCAATCGCAGTTAAAAATTCAAATAAAAAAGCTATTCTCGGTCAAGTATTAAAAACATACTTTTATTATTCAAGGACTCGAAAAAAACACTACGAGGATTGAAAAATAAACGCTCAGCGCCGAATATTTGCATCTAATAATTGGAAAAACATTTTGCTTGTATTTTTTTAAAGATTATTTTTTACTTAATCAACTTTAAATATATATCATCGTTTTAATGAAATTAAACTCGTAATTATATTTAACGATGTGTGATTGTATTTGATTTTACAATATGGACAACCGTTTAATTTGTTGTTTAACATTCATGAAGCGTAATTACATGCATTGTCATTTTATCGAATCGATGTAGAAAAAACAATTTAATTGAAAATTGTTAGTCGTATTAAAATGCTTATAATAGCATTCTTAAATGTTTAAACGCAAATGTGTTTCACAATTTTACTTTTCATACAGAGTTACTGAATTTAATCTACTTTATCATTTGTATCTAAATTAAATTAAATTTAATTATTCCACAATTATATGCATATTAACATCAAGTAAAAGTGTCGCTTATTACATGATTTGAGCGGTCTTTTTTATTTCTATTATCAAATCATTACATTAGGAAAGATTTATGAGATCGAATATCTATTAGTTAGCGGTTTAGCTTTATATTACTACTATTATATTATAGACTTAAAAATTATATGTTAAGATTATCATTATGCCCTTCGGGCACCTATTACGACTCAAACTCGACTGGTTCTAATTCAAAGTTTGGTGTCATTTTCCCGATTTTTAATTATAGTCAAATTGTAAAATAAAATCACTTATTAAACTGTCAAAAATGTTTATTTATTCAACCTGTTTACTAGTTATAATGTTATGTATATCAAATAAAGTATTAAAAAATGAGAAAGATTATTTATTTTTGTCATCATTTTATCAGTTACATAATTAAGTTTTACATATAACATTTATATAATTAATCGCGTTAACTTGAGTGTAACTTGAACAACAAATCGATGATATCTTATCATTAGTATCGATACTTCGAAAACCTATTTTCAGCATTTATCGTTTCCATCTTATTTCCGGAGATAGTTTCTTTCGAGCAATTTATCACAAAATTCTTCCCATCAACAAATGTAGAACACCTGGACATATTAAACCAACGTCTAAAGATAGATTACATTTTATATTAAACTTATCGATAAAATCTTTTCAAATGTAACGCAAACACTAATCTCAAAAATTAAGCACTTTTCAACTCTATTTTAATTGTCATCATTGTTTATTCATTTTGAAACAATTTTGTCATTATTTTCAAATAAAATTCTTGCCTCCCACGCATATATCATTTACCCATCAGAATTGAATATCTTACAAGTAGCAATTAAAAATATTATAAATTTCCTCGTAATTAAGTTTCCGCAAACATCCTTCGATCGAATTTTGAACAAAACGGATGCCAAACAACATTGTAACAATTATCATACAGCTGTAGCACAGAATTACTATTCCATTAGCCTTGTCAGTTTTAATCATCGTAGATGCGGTTTTATAACTCTTACATAATACATAGAATGTCATCATTTCTTCATTTGTATGTGTGCAACGGGACAATAGATTTCAAATGTTCAATTTCAAATTACTTTTGCATTCACAAATAATGCTTTTCCAAAGAAAACAAAATTAAATTTTAAAAGTTGCATTATCTTCTCGTCATTTTCTCACATTTTTTGCGCTGCATAAATTGACTTCCATAATAGCAAATTAATTAATGAAACAGCGATATATATCTTAGCTAATTTGCTTTTTTTAGATTCATTTTATTAAAAATATCAAGAGACACGGTAGTGTCTCTGGCCAAGTACAAAAAAAAAACGATCGTTTTTGTGCTGCCAGCACTACCGTGTCTCTTTTCAGATGCTTTGTTTTTAATTAATTATTATTTAATTTAATTTTAACAAAATAATAATAATAATAATAATAAATAATAATAAAATAAATTAATTTCAGTAACTTTTTTGCAAAAATTATACATTTAAGGTAAAACAAGAAAAATAAAAAAACTTGTTGAAAATAGTTCTTTAAAACTTCAAGACCTAACTAAGTCAAAGTATTTCACTTAAACTCCCCCCTCCCTTCCCTAATTAAATTAATGATCTCCGATGGTAATTAAAGGTCTAAAATGTGTGCAATGCAGAACATTGACATTGAAAAAGTGGACGCAAGGGAGCGGTTGATTTCTATATATACCACACATGTCCCACCGCTTTGCTCCGATTTTGCGCTTCGCTCCAAATTATTTTTGTATAAAAAGTCTCTCTCGCGCGCGAGATGTGTGTAAATGTTTGGCATTAGTGTGCGCGTTAAAGCTTCATCTGTTTCGTCGCAGTCACCTCCCGCAGTTTCCGCTACTCGGCATCCAAAACCAATTCGGATTCAGTCTAACTTCAAACTGCTCCAATTCATCCGCATTGAAAGTCTCGTTGCAACTGCAAAAGTCACATGACAATTGTGTTATTTTTATAAATAAAACGAGTTATGTAAAAGAGAAAGAAAGGAGTTAAGTACATTGTTTATATAATAATAATAATAATAATAATAATAATAATAATAATAATAAAGCAGTTTATGCGAGTTTTTAATATAAAAAATGTAAACAGTGAAGTTGGTTGAGTGATTGAATGAAAACAAATGAAAGATGGAGTGAAACAATGTTGGAGGAGGAATGACATGATTTTGGGATCTAAATCGAGCTGACCGATTTGATATAAATGTACCGATTGGAGTGACTCACTCGATGGAAAGCGATAAAGATTTGGACATTGAAACGATTAAAGGCTTCCGACAATCTTTCATATTTGGCAGCTGGAAGAGTCGGTGCAAGTCCAATCGCAGAAACAAAACTGCCGCTGAGCCGCTTTTGATTAGTGCGAATGAAGACGGGTATGCAGTTATCTCATTGCAATGATTTTATTTATGCGATAAATCGGCCATTAGAAACAAAAAAATGGGAGTTACATTGAATGAAAACTATAAATTCATGTTTTGGACATTTTGGAATTGTTAATATTATATCCCTGATAATACATAAGAATGTATAAGTTTTATGTAAAATTTTATGTAAATTATGTAAAGTTTACATAAATTTACGGACACTTTTTAACACAAATTTTATGTTTATGATTATTAGGGATATTAATATATTTATATGTAAATTATTACAATATTATTTTTTTTTAATATTTTACAGTTTTTTAAGTAAAATTTACTAAGAACTGTAATACACAACTTCTTAGCTAAAATCTATATTTTTGATATATTTTTATTTATTTAAATACAATGTTCAAAAATATATGTGTACCATTTTTTATTATTTAAAAGAGCGGAATTTTTGGAATTGACGTAAAAATACTTCAATTAAAACAAATATTTTTGCAAAAGAAATTCTAAGAAAAGTCGTTTCAAGATAGTTCTGCCTTAATTCAACATTTAATATTTATTTAATATTAATTTTGGTTGATATTCAGCAGAAATGTAAAAGTTGAAAAAAATAAAAATAGTGTTCTAATTGTGAAAAGGGTACCTTATGATAAAAAAATATATTTAAAATATATCTTACATATATAAAAAGTGACAAAAAGTTATATATTTTACCAAATACATTTTTTTCCAAGAATAGGAAACATAAAACAGAACATTTGAGTTCATGTTTGGACTGGGATTATTTCCTGATGATCTGGAAGATGTCAGAAATGTTAGATCTTAAAATAATAAATAAGCTATGATTTCATATTTCAATAACTTGAAGTACTTCATGGAAGAAAATAAATTACAAAATATATGCACAAATATATGTTAAATAGATAAAAAGTTAAATATTTAAAAATATATTTGAGTTTATGAAAATATATACAAAATATATTTTGCATATTTTTGATATATGCGATATAAGATGTAATAAAGTGAGAAAGTAATAGATTAGTTTAAATAATCTGAATACTTTATTCTGTTAACGTTGAACATGTTGAAAAGTAAAGTAATAGAATCAATGTAATTATTATAATTTGATTGGATTGTTCTATGCAGCATTTAGAAAGTTCAGTCTTCGTGGACAATTAACTTATTCAACAAACTAGAACCATTTGAACCCAATTAAGTACTTTAAAAGAATAACATGATAATTGTACTTGATTTCATTAAACTTTAGATTACACAATTAAATCAGAAGGAATATTAAACTTAATCTCTCATCAATCAAAATGCATTTCTAATTTTTAATTAAATAATTAAATATATGTGATTTGTTTGAATATACATATATTAGAAAGTATCTTCAGTATTACATATAAAATTAGTCCTACCAAATGTTGATGACATGTAATCAAATCAAACTTTCATATTTTACAGAAAAGTGCCATTCATCATGCCTTCAGCGTCAACTTTTGCTGAAACAAGTCATCTTGAGAAATCGAGCGTGGATTTGAATTCGAATAATCATTCCTCATTGTACCATTCTGATTATGAATGTCCAAATTACAATGAAACCAACATATCATCCCAACACAATCAGTTGGACGAATACTTTTGGTGTCCCAGATGTGGAAGCAGGATGTACGAACCCAGATTACTTCCTTGTCTACATACTGTTTGTTTTACTTGTGTTAAGGAATTTATGACTGAAGATCCAGCAGGTAATTTTACAGTAGTAAAAAGGGTTATATATTATCCATATATGAAGCATATATTTACAATATATTATTCCAGAAATCATATATTGATCATATATTGACCATATATTGTCCATATATCGATCATACATTGGCTATATATTGACCATATATGAATTACTTTTGTAAAGTGCTAATACAGTACCAATATATGGCCCATATATGGAAAATATGCAAATATATATTGTCAATATATTGGCCATATATTGTCAATATATTGGCCATATATGGACCATATATTGTCCATATATCGATTAAACATTGACCATATATGTATTATTTTTGTAAAGTGTTAATACACTGCCAATATATGGTCCATATATGGAAAATATGCAAATATATATTGTCAATATATGGGCCATATATGGACCATATTTGAATGATTTTTATAAAGTGCTAAGGCACTGCCTATATATAATCTATATATGGAAAATATGAAAATACATATTGTCAATATATTGGCCATATATGGACCATATATTGTCCATATATCGATTATACATTGGCCATATATTGATCATATATGGATTACTTTTGTAAAGTGCTAATACACTACCAATATATGGTCCATATATGGAAAATATGCAAATATGTACTGTCAATATATTGACCATATTTGGATGATTTTTATAAAGTGCTAAAACACTGCCTATATATAATCTATATATGGAAAATATGAAAATACATATTGTCAATATATTGACCATATATAGACCATATATTGCCCATACATAGATCATACATTGGCCATATATTGATCATATATGGATTACTTTTATAAAGTGCTAATACACTACCAATATATGGTCCATATATGGAAAATATGCAAATATATATTGTCACTATATTGGCCATATATGGACCATATATTGTCCATATATTAATTATACAATGACCATATATGTATTATTTTTGTAAAATGTTAATACTCTGCCAATATATGGTCCATATATGGAAAATATGCAAATATATATTGTCAATATATGGGCTATATATGGACCATATTTGAATGATTTTTATAAAGTGCTAAGGCACTGCCTATATATAATCCATGTATGGAAAATATGAAAATACATATTGGCAATATATTGGCCATATATGGACCATACATTGTCCATATATTGACCATATATGAATTACCTTTGTAAAGTGCTAATACACTACCAATATATGGTCCATATATGGAAAATATGCAAATATGTATTGTCAACATATTGACCATATTTGGATGATTTTTATAAAGTGCTGAGGCACTGCCTATATATAATCCATGTATGGAAAATATGATAATACATATTGGCAATAGATTGACCATATATAGACCATATATTGCCCATATATCGATCATACATTGGCCATATATTGATCATATATGGATTACTTTTATAAAGTGCTAAAGCATTGCCATTATATAATAATCCATATATGGAAAATATGCATATATATATTGTCCATATACATATGCATGTATATCTATAATATATGATTTGCTTAAAATAATATACTGTCAATATATTACCAATATATGGACAATATATAATCCTTTTTATGTTATTTATATATAATCCATATTATCTTTTTTCATTCATAATTTTCTTTTAAAATAAGAAAACTTGAAAAGTAAAAAGAAATAAAAGAAGAAGAAGATGAAATAAAAAATTGTTTTTTTAACTTTGCAGAAAAGTTATTGCAAGATGATAACTACATCAACATCTACGAAAGAGAGAAAAAAGCGAAAGTTTGTCCAATTTGTGATTATCCTCTGCCCCAGCCAGGATCGATGCTTCCACCGCCAAACTATTCATTGCAGCAAAGACTACTTTTGTACGCGTTGCAAAAGAGACTGTCTTATCGCGCGATTTGTTGTGACACATGTCCCAACGAAGTACAGGTATAAACAACTCGTCACAGTCAAAATATCTCGCGTTACTTTACTTTATAATCAAAGTTTCTTATACAAAATGATATGAATGAAAAATAATCGCGAAAAGCGTTGGACGAGGACCAAGAATAACAGATGATGTTTAAATGAAATTGAGGTCGATGTTTCAAAAACTGGTTGAAATTGTTTGTCGACTTTTGACATCAAAGAATGTGTTTATTCAGTAGAAGTTTGCTATTTCTAACTAAATCTTGGATTATTTATCACTAGTTGGATTTCTATGAAGTGAATAAAGTAGAAAAAGTAAAGATTCTTATTTTCAATATTGGGTCCAGAAATTTCACTGTCCTATAGTAATTCAAAACATATATTGCCAATATATTGCATTGGGTTTTGTACATTTTTCACATTTGAATATATTTCTATATATCGCAATATATAAAAGAGCTGAAATATATGGTCAATATATGACTATTATATGGACACTATATGGTCAATATATGTATGTATATAGTGGCCATATAGTGACCATATAATGGGAATATAATATATATATACAATATATATTTTGAATGAAAAGGATTATGTTAGTTCGATGACTTTATAAATGTTAATGAATATTTATGTTTTAGGCAACTTTGCACTGTTCAAAGTGTCTGAGTAACTTCTGCGGCGACTGCGGAATGGAACACGAAGAAATACACATTCGATTTAGGTCAGATTTGGATGGTCATAAAGTGCGACCAATTTGGCAAGCAACAAAACTGAGACGTGTCGCGGTTTGTCCTTCTCATCCAACCCATCCTTTGAGGTTTCATTGTATCGCTTGTCGGCAGGTTTGTGGTCCAAATGTAACTTCGAATTTTTCTCCGAAATAAGCAGAATATCGAATTATTAATCAAAGACAAAATTTTTACAGGTAACGTGTAGAGAATGTGTATGGAGAGGTGACCACAAAGGTCACGCCAGTGAAGATGCAACGAGTGCCAGTAAAAGAGCCATTTCTCAATTAACGGAAACTTTGAGAAACGCAAAACTTCTTTTGAGTTCGTTGCTTATTAAATACAGCGATACAATTTTTACGAGTAATACGATTAGTCGATCGCAGACTGTTCGACCAAAACGAGATAGGTAATAGTGTTTAGTGGTTTTTATTCATTTTAGATCATTTTTAATTGTATTTTTTTAATGTATTTTTTTAAGATTAAACATTTTTATTTCTTTTGCAGACATTATGACGAATGTAATCAAGTCGCTCACTTTCGTAGCTACTCGGCAATTTCGTCGCATTCTAAAGAAGCGCGAGAACGAATTCAAGAATATTCGCGATTAAAAAGGGCGCGATTTCTTATTGGTAATGAAAATTGCTTATATTTTTATTTCTTATTACTTTTTTAAATTATTTTTATATTCAAATTGTTTCGTATTACAGATGCTGTTGCATTGTGTGAGGATTTATTATCAAATGGCACAGAAATTGAAATCTTAAATCTAAGTCAGCTAATTTTGAAACGAATGCAGTTCCTTGGAGTATCCATAGATCATTCAAATAATTCAAGTAAATGTTTATCAATTTTAAATATCCACATTACGAAAAAAGATAAATAAAATTTCATAAGTTTATGGAAAAATTATGCATTTTGCAGTTTCATCAAAAAAGAGCTTCAAAAAGTATTACAAACGTAGACATGTTGGGATCTTTCATTGCTGTACGTTTTGTTCAAGTGGTGGCAAAAAAGAAGTGACTTGTGCTTGCAATGGAACCATGCCAGGTATAATTTTTAAAAAATAAAACAAAGATTAAATAGTATTTTTATTATTATTATTTTTTCGAAAAAACTGAGAACATTATTTATTAAACAAGCAAATATCAGATTAAAGGTCTTAAAATGTTGAACAGGTGGATATAAAGGTTGCGGTCACGGTCATCAAGGACATCCCGGACTTCCACATTGGTCATGCTGTGGATCAGTTTCACGTGAAGGCTACTGTTTGGCCGAAAACAAGTGTTCATATCAAATGACACTTTAATTCATATGAGTGTACCTCTATAGTCATATGAAAATATGATGCAAATTTGATGTAAAAACATGTTGTGGTTTTTAACATTTATTTACATAAATTCTCTACTTTAAGAAAAAGAAACGATAATTGTATAAACATTGATGAATTATAACAATTTTTAAGTTGCCGAATTTACGGTTCATTTGTATAAATAAATTAAATATAATTCTGTGAGTATACCTGAATATTAATTATTATAATATAATAATTAAAATTAAAATAATTAAAATAATTAAAATTATTATATTATAATATAATAATTAAAATTAAATTTAATATAATTCTGTGAGTATACCTAAAATTATATATTGATTTTAAAAAAATTAATTAAAAATTAACTTTATTTGTTAACTAACTCTAACTAATTTAACTTTGGTGTAGAATTTAATATAAAATTATTATTAAGGTAAGTTTATAATATTCTTTTTATTGAATTATAAAAATATATTAAGTATATATAGATAAATATGTCGCTTTTTAATTTTTTTTATTTTAATTTTCTTTTGAAAAATCTTGTATATAATAATTATAAATTTATAATGCACAATAAATCTATATTTAAAAATAAATTATGCTGATATTCATTTTACTGTTTAATTTGTTTGTTTATTTTTAATTTAAAATAATAAATAAACATTTTTTATTTTTTTTCTACAGTTAAATTTTAATAGTTAATTTTGATATAGATTTATTTAATTTAAACTATAGAAATTTATATAATTTATTTAATTTAACTATAGAAATTTAACTATTAAAATTTAAATAGTTAAATTTTATTAAATTTTACTTAATTTTTTTTCTATATAAACTTATGCTTTTCTCACACGTTGTAATATGAATGAAACTTTATGTCATGTGTTCCGTATTTTACTTTGGCTACACTGACGTTACCTTAAACCTCCGTAAAATCAAGTTTGTAGCTTTCACGATATTGCAAAACAAGACTTTCTTCCGACGTTATTAAATACTTACACCATAAATCGTAAGATTACTTCATTCATTAACATTTAAGATTATTCAACTATTAATTTTCTAACTTGAAACATTAAATCATCATAATCATCTTAATTTCTTTTACAGAAACAAGTATTTACACAAACATAACCTCTGCAAAAATACAAAAATGGTAATTTGTTGTGACTTCTAAGCGAATATTTTTGATTTGAATATTTAAGCAAACGTATTTAAAGGACTAATTAATTTATTTGCAACAATGATTTCGGTAAGTTTTTTTTAATTAAAAAGATTAATGTCAATTGCGCAATCAGTTTATTTAGTTCTTATTTGTTAACACTTATATATATATATATATATATATATCCATTTATAAATTTGAGATGTTATCGTTAATATACCTAGTTATATTAAAATTAAAATGATTAACTGCGCAATTTGTACAATTACTTTTTGATTAATTATTCATTCAACTGAAATTGTTTAAATACGCACATAATTTAATTAGTTCTTTTGCTTTTTACGATTATTAAATAATTCAAATGAAAAGCTTAATTTTGTAATTAATTTTTGGAAGGATTGTTTATGAATGTTAAAATGCTTTTGCAGTCGTCTGTTGTGGCTGCTGGCCTAGGGCTGGCTGCAATTGGATTGGCTGGAAAGTATATTATTAGGAGATTACCAAATTTGTCACAAAAAATGTCCGAATCATTGAAAAATATGCCCAAACTTGATTCCCAGGTAAAAATCATATTTTTAATACAAATTTTTTATAATAAAAACAAGAATATTGAAAATAATAATAAAGTCTCAAATAATAGAATTTTAAATTTCTTTAATTATTCTATGGTTCCTCACGGTCATTATCATAAGATTAATTGGCATTAATTTACATTGAAAATAACTTATTTTAATAAATTAACATTGTAATTAAACAAAATATTGTTAACAATTAAACAAAATATTTATTTATTTCAACAGAGTTTAGCAAATAGTAAATATTATAAAGGAGGTTTCGAGCAAAAAATGACGAGACGAGAAGCCAGTTTAATCCTCGGAGTTTCGCCGACGGCGAACAAAGGCAAAATTAAGGAACAATTCAAAAAAATCATGATCGCTAATCATCCGGATCGCGGTGGTTCTCCGTACATCGCTGCAAAAATCAACGAAGCCAAAGATATGCTTGAGAAGTGAATCTTGATAAAAAAAAAAGGCAACAGTGCAAGTGATTGTAATTATGTAAATATCCAAATTTTACACTTACACAAAATGTATACATAAATTTGTTTTTAGAAAGTTTATTTATAAAAGAATAAATCTCAGTTATATTGTAAAACTTAATTTATTCATTGTTTTAATGAGTTTTTAAATGATTTCAAAATGATTTAATATGAAAAATGAGAATAGTCATTTGTATTGTATATCAAAAAATGTGTTTATTCAATAATTTCATTTTACGATTTATCTTACAATAAGTAAATGTCGTTTGAAAATGTTCTAACTGAAGATAAATACGATAATACTTCTTAATAATTAAGTCATTCGGAAAGACAAAAAAGGACAAAAAAGTTGAGCGGTCGATGCGATAAAATTTAATACTGTAAAGCAACAATGCGGAGTTTTCATCGAACCAGCGACAGTTTGATAAATCTTCATTCAGTATTATAGATTTTAACAATGAGCATATTTTTTAAATACATTTTCATTATCCAGCAACGTTCTGAGTTAAAAATAAAAAATGTCCGCAGAAAAAGACAAAAAGAATTAACTGGTTCATTTTAATATAAAATCTCTAGAAGAGAAATTGCATTGCTATTTCTCATTTTGCAACTATTAACTATTAATAGTATAACTTTTATATTTTAACATTTGTTTTTTAAATATTGCCGATGTTAAATTCGTGTTTAATCGTATTTACAGTCTATAAATAATTGACGGACAGACGTTTCAATTTTATATACTTTTCTGCTAATGTTCTGTTCTCTTTATGTTTGTTTGCTTGTTCAATAAAATTTTTTTTTTTTTTTTTTTTTTTAGTTAAATTGCTCTTCTTTATTTAAATTTTATTTTAAAAAATGCAAAAAACCGGGAAACACATTGAAAAATCAAAATCAATGTTAATGATAAAATGAACGCAACGACGTAGCATAAAATAAAAGAAAGTGGAAAATGCGTTGTCCAATCAATAAAATTAATGGTTTTTTGAGAAAAAAAAATATTTCCTTGACAACATTGTAAGAACAACAAGTGGAAATAATGAGTTGTTGCATAAGATTTACAGCTTTTCGATATAAGTATTATATGTCCGTTTGATTATTAGTTGCTTATTATTATTAATTTTTTCTTTTTTTTTCTTTCGTTTTATAGGAAAATTGTATATTGTAATCTATGCGGGATTAATAAGGATTAAATTTGATCCTGATTGAAAATTTAGGTCAATGCAAAAGTTGGTTGGATTTTTAAAATATTATATTTTATATTTTTTAAAATGTATTTTTGATGATTTTTTTTTCATTTTTCATGATTTATTATGTTACCACTTTTTATTATTTAAAATAAAATGTACTTTAATTTAATATAAAAAAGTACTTATTTTGTAATTTTTAAAAAACAATTTTTTTTAATTAAATGCCAAATTTGTTTAAATAAAAAAATGAATTTTTAATTTTTTTACACATTTTTAATTAACTGAAATTTTTTAAAAATCAATTTTTTAATTTTCAAAATTGTTAAATGATGTTTTATTTCTTTTATTTAAATAAACAAAAATATTATGATTTCCTGTTTTTTCAAATAAATAAAATAAAAATTACAGCGCAATATTTTATCTTTAAGCAAATCAGAAAATCTGAAATAAATTTATATATATATACATATATATGCATATATTCATATATATGAATGAACGTATATGAATCATAAACAGTAAAGTCGCTCGCGTTATCGCAATTTTCAGCCGCAACTTCCAACGTAGAAAATCGATGTTGATATCAATGTTTCGATTTCGTTCACAAATTGAAATTGAAAAAAAGTTAAAAAAATATAATTTTGAAAATCAAAATTAAATAAAATTTTGTTTAAACATTGAACATTGTTCCAAAAATTTAACTTTTTTACAATTTTGAGTTCTGAATTTTGAATTTTAAATTTTAATTGAATTTTTAAAATTTTAAATATTTAAAAAGATAAAAACCAAAGAAAAGGGTTTTTTTTCATGTAAGATTTGTTGAATGAAAAAATTTAATGTTGTAAAGCTTGGATTAAAAACGATCTTTTGTACGTCAATTTAAGATTAAAATGAGATTAAGATTAAAATAAGAAATTATGATAGCGCGATTAGTTGAATTTGATCTAAATAACAATAATTGGCGAATAAATGCGTGATCCAAGTGAAGTATTAACAACTGATGATTGCTTCCGGCCCAGCGAAGGCCAAGCAAACATAAAGTTCCGTCATTGAAGTGCCTTAACAGTTTTCACATTACACTCAGACTAACTAAACAAAATCCGACTTCATAAACATTTTCACTTTTCGCACAATTTTTAAACAATTATTTTTTTGTCAAACAAAAATTTTTTTTCAACAAAATTTTTTTGGAAAAATAAAAAAAAAATTCCAAAAATTAATAAAAAAAGGTTTTGAACAAATTAAATTTTTTCACTTTTCGCAAAATTATTAAACAAAAAAAAACACATTTTCCAAAATGTATTAAAAAATATTTTAAAGAAATAAAAATGTTTCATTTTTTGGAAAATTAAAAAAAAATATTTGTTCAACAAAACAAATCAAAAATAAAATAAAAATTACCAAAAATAAAAAATTGTTTTTGAAAAAAATTTTTTAAAAAATATATTTTTTTTAAATAAAATGTTTTCAGGCGCAAAAATAATGTAATTAAATTAATAAACGACAATAAAGATAACGAAACGAAATATAGAATAAACATTAAAAATAGACTTATTTATAAAAAAAATGTGCGTATTACAAGTTTTGCATAGTTAATTTACATGTTTGATAAAGATGCGATATGACATACAATGTGATATTTGTCTTTTTTTTCTTCCGGATCGCTAATTGCAATCAATCGCTCATGTCGATTGAATGCAAAAATAAACACAATTAATAAGCCGCGCTTCGTTTATAGATTACAAAAAGAATTGGATACAAATGATGAATGGTTTTACAAAACGTTGCACATAAATATGCACGAACACTAAAAAAAGACAGGGAAAGCAAAATGTGAAGAAGATAAATTAAAATGCAATTTGCAAATAAAATATCCAACTTATGTCACTGCAAACCGGTTGTGTCAAAAGTTACAGCTCGAATTTTGCATTCCTTTTGGAACGTTATACAATATTTATAAATATTGTATAATATTTTGCATAGATTATTTTAATGTTTGTGAAAAATCTTTTTTGAATTAAATTTTAATTATTTTGAAAACCTGTTGATGAAAAATTTTGATTAATTTAAGTTGAATTTTAAAAACAAGTTAATTAAAAAGAAATTTGATTTCAGATTTAAAATTTAAATTTGAAATTTAATTTTCACAAATTTAAAATTTAATGAAAAGATTAAGTAAATTTGTATTCATTTATGTTGAATTAAAAAAAAAACATTTTTTTGTAAAAGTTGACAATTTTTTTTAATTTTTGAAAAAATACAAATTTTTATTTTTTTGACAAATTTAAATTTTAATTAGTTTGAAAAGAAAACGATTAATCAATTTCTGATTAATTCAAGTTAAATTTAAAACAAAACTTTTTTTAAACAAGTTAAACTAAACAAAAATTTCAAAATGTTCAAAAAATTAAATTTTTATTTTGTTGAAAAAAAGATTAAATAAATATTTATTAACACAAGTTCAACTTAATAAAAAACATTTTCCAAAAGACAAATTCAAAAATTAAATTAAAATTTAATTTTTTCAAAAATTTAAATTTTACCATAATTAATAGTAAAAATTGCTTATTTACCTGGCAACGTCTTCTAACTCGTGAACCGTCATCTTGAACGTCAAAATGTAAACAAAATCTCACTATTTTCAATTTTCAAAAAAAAAAATTTTTTTTTCAAACTTTTTCAAACAAAACAAATTTAAAAAATTAAAATTCACGAAAAATGGGTAAAAGAAAAAATTGACTTGGGATTTTTTTTTTTTTTTTTTTTAGCGT
>JABFPJ010003169.1:0-16914 GCA_022817425.1 Gryon sp. ZL-2020 | reverse complement strand
AAATTGAAAAAAAAAAAAAAAAAAAAAATACTTGATCATCGTTCATGGTCTAATGCCACTCATCAAAAATGGCGTGTAAAGAATTGGACATACAGGAAATCAATAAAATCAAATAAAAAGTGAAAAGTAAAACAATTGATAAAAATAATGTTGAAATTTCTATTCATTATAATTCGAATACAATTTTTTTGATTTCTGCAATTAATTAAGCATCATCTAGTTAAATAATAAAAACGTCAAAATAATTTTATGTTTTTAAATATTCATTTTGCTCCCACTAATATTATTCATTTAAGCAATCGATTATTATAATTAAAGACAAAATAAATTTAAACAAATAAAAATTATTTCATCTAGTTTAAATAAATGTAATAGATCATAATTTAATGTATATACATATTATCGTACTTTTTCTATTAAAAAATTAAATTATAAAATTCTATTGATAATAACTTTACATTTATTTAAAAGTGTAGATAAAACACTGATAAATGTATAACAAAATGACTAAACGTGTCGGAAAATTCGAAATTGCTAAACAATTTTTGAATGAATATTCTCAAAAATAAAACAATTGTTTATTATTTCATTTTTATTATTTATTTTTTGTAACTTGATGTTAATAAATATATTTATACGTTATTTTACGAAATTTAATAACTAATTAAATTAATTAAAAATACATGCTTATAGCCATCAGTTTCACAGTAATATTTATAATAATAAATTATTACTGAATTACATTTCTACAGTTAATAACAATTTTGATTTACGATACTGTATTCTCAGAATTAATTAATCGAAGTATTATAATTTAACTACATAATTGTAAAATGCGATAAATTTATTATTTAATTTGTATATAAATTCTATAACCCGATTAGTCCAACGCAAATAAATTAATTAATAAATATATGTAATACGCGAATATTTATTTCAAGTATATAATAATAAGAAATATAAATGAATGAAATATTCATTAATGACAAATTAATTTTTATAAAATAGCAATCAATAATCAGAAACAACAAAATAAACATTGTTATTATCAAATTGCAAGTGTCAAAGTAAAATAATTGTCAAACAAAGACGACAGTATAACAGTACGAATGAATAAATGAAACTACTAAATCCCTAAAAAGCGCGCAACATAAATCCAATTCTTTCTTTTTTTTCTATAGAATTTAAATGTATACATTTTTCCATGAACTCTATCAAAAGGTATTGTATATAAACCGCACGTTGGCTCAAATGCTCCAACCGAAAAGATCTAATTATTTGACAAACTAACACAAATATTCCATCGTTTTAATTGTAATTCAACTCCGTTGCAGTACTAATAAATATAAACGTTTAAAATCGCGTATAAACATAGCTTCGTAACCATAAATAATTAACAATAAACAAAAAGAAACTAATAAAAAAACAATGTTTAAACAAAAGACTATATTTTAAAGTCATTTTATAAATGATTATTGCCACAATATTTATAATTATTATTTTAATTATTGCAAATTCCTGTATTTTCGTTTTTCTTATTTACTTTAAATAAAAATAAATGCTTTTCTAAAAAAAAAAAAAAAACAATTTTTGCGTTAACTAAATAATTGTGAAAATATATAATTTATGTTTGATGATTAAAACGGACCTAATGCTGTCCTCGATGATGAGCCGAATTTTGTCGTGTTTGGCCGCGGACGAGTGGTTGGTCATGGCGGCGAATTTCGCGGCAAGGATGTTGTGCAGGAGATTGTTATCCCCCGCGTGATATCCATTGCTGTTATTAGTGGTTTGGCCGTTGACGTCGTTGGCGGGCATCTCGACGTGCTCCTTCTTGACGACGACGTCCGGCAGCGTTGTCGCGCTCATCTCGGCGACGACGTGAAATCGCGCGAGCGATTCCGTTCACCGGCAATAAGCGCTCGATTGCGCGTTCGCCTTTGTTGTTGTTGTCGTCTTACGCGTACCAACAACAACGCCATTCGTGATCGTTCGTTGAATTCGCTGTCGGGCGACATCACCTGGCCATACCACCGACATCATCCAGCGGACCATTTGCACGCACGCGCACACTCCACGAAATTAATCAAGAAACCCAAAAAGCGCTTTTGTCCAAAACGGTCCCGGCTTTTAATGAATCATTGAGAACACAATTTCAATCAAACACATTCACGATTCACTACAGACGATACACGACGTGAATCAACATTCTCAACAGCAAAGACTCAACAAGTCTGCCGGTACGTCGGACATCATTATCAAATACAATTGAAAGCATTTTTGCATTCGACCAATCAATGCGATGCAAAAGTTTGAAGCAAAAACGTGAAAAAGAAAGGGCAGCCGTTGGAGCTGCTGTTGCTGCGCGCTTTTTTCGCTATGTTTGTGTGCTGCTGCTGGCTTTTGCCTCCGCGCGAGCTGCGAGCCGCGGCCAAGGAACGTCGGCGGCGCCCGATCACCCGAACAGAGGGCGCCCCAGCCGCCCCGCGCCAAAAGCGCGCGCGCGCCCCGTGTATCGTTTCAAATACGCGCGCGACCAATCGCCCGTCCGCCAATCGCATCGCGCTATTTGCCCTAACCCGCACACAAAAGATCAGCTCTTTGTTGCTGGTGCGATCTTGTCGATAGTTGGCGCGCGAAATTTCAAACACAGTCGACTTTTCAAATTGTTTAGTTTTATACATTTTTAAAGTACGCAATAATGTATATTTGTGTACATAGATTGGAATATATTTTAAAATAGATTGATGTTATTTTTAGACGTGTACTGCATATTTAACAATTATACATTATACAAATAAATAATTATTTTCTTAATTTATTTTCAAAAACACAGTTTTTGCATACTTAAAAAATATATCTTTGTTATTTTTGAATGATGGTACTTCAACAAGCATCAAATGATGCTGTGAACAATCAGTGGGTAGAAAGCACTGCAGGTTTGCAAATTGCAAAAGTGGCACTAGAAATGAAGCTATTGAGTTCCGCCATTAGCCGTATGGCGCATGTTTCGAGGGGAGTTTGTAACAAACAAACTGTTTGTTTACATTTATAATTTAGCAATTTCACATAGTTAATATTGTAACAAAACAATACTGTTTTACAAAAGATTTTGTTTTTTTTTTTTTTTTTTTTTTATAAAAAAATAAAAATTAAGAATATTTCATCTGCAATTTTTTCTAATAACATCTTTGATATATTGAGGTTATGTTTAAACAATTCATAAGTATGAGTGAAAAAAACTCCCCTCTTCTACTTTGATGCCATCTGGTGAAAATAGTAATTTTCAGCTTCAAAAGTGGTGCCATTTTCATCTTATGGATATGGATTATGGATAGTATAGGCAATGTGCAGAGTTGCAGACCTTTATATACGACCGACCGTGGTAAAAAGGCTATTGCAATCGCTTTTGACTTTTTGAGACATATCATATGCTATCCCCTCTCTCGAAATTGAGCCTCCTGTATAGAGTCTTCTCTTCATGCATCTGACAAAAACAACAATCCATGCATTGTTACGACAATCGGCCAACTTCATGTCGTCAGTTTGATACACTTGTGCATTCATTGAGAATTTGGAAATGACAACTAATTAGTCCGCAGGAAAATCGTTCCTTTATTTTGGAACAAGCAACAACTGTCACGCGAATGAAAATGAGATAGTAGTGATGCGTTTAAAGGGCAAAAATAATACTAGATCATTTCACAGCGTTTATAAGATGTTGTCTCGCATATGTCGTGAGTACGAAAAAAGAAAGTCCAAATCACATTAGTGTCATGTTACATTAATTATCAATTTATCATATACGGTTATTTAACATTATTTAGGTTTTATTTTGACTTATCAATTAACAAATTATCTTAATATATTTATATTTGATAAGATGAATTTATTTTGTAGGAGCCGTAGATAAAGGTCAACTAGATGATTTTATAGCTGACAATTCTGCACACAACTCATCAACAATGGGATTAACAACACAATCATCGATTATTTCCGGTGCGGATCTTACACGAGATTTGTCAGCGGGACATTACGCGTTGAAGGTGCTGCGTAATCTCAATGAACAAAGACTGAATAATCAGTTCACCGACGTGAGTCTGGTGATCAAGGATTGTGTAATCCGGGCTCATCGTTCCATCTTAGCTGCCAGCTGCAAATATTTCCATGTCATGTTCACTGGCAGTCTCGTCGAGAGACAGCAGGACACAATTGAGCTGCAAGATTTTTCGCCCGAAATACTCTCATTGATTATTGATTTCATTTATACTGGCAATCTTAATGTTACCAAAGACAATGTACAAGATCTTTTCATAACTGCTGATTTTTTGCAACTAAACGAAGCCCTTCAAGCTTGCTCGAATTATGTTAAACACAATATAGATTGCACTAACGCAATTGGAGTTTACAAGTAAGAATACAAATATTTACAATTGTAATATGTAATACTTATCTATTCAATGATTAGTCGCTATAATTTGTTAATACAGTTTTGCAGATAGACACAATCAAAAGGATTTGAGGGACTTTGCCTTAAATTTCATCCAAGTCAATTTTCCAAAAGTGTCTCAAGAAGATGAATTTCTTGATTTGTCCGTGGAAAATGTTGTTCAATTTTTAAGCAGTGAAAATATACATATAGAAACAGAATATGAGGTATAAATATATAATAATATAATATAATTTTAAGAATGTTAAGAAAGAAAATAAAATGTACGTTTTGTGGTGTAAATTGTAGGTCTTCCAAGCAGCGTACAACTGGCTTCTACGTGATATTGCAACGAGAGGTAAATTTGCTTACGAAGTATTGCAGCACATACGTTTTCGTTTGTGTTCATCGTCGCGCATTAAAGGTGTGATGGAAGTATGTACGGACACAAACGTAAATTATGTACTAAGTTCAGTTCATACGGATATTAAGGAGAATAAAGGCTGTCTTGTACCACTTCACGTGCAACCTCGATTATGCGCCAAAAAAAATATTCTTGTTATTGGTGGCTCAAAACGTGAACATTCCAGGGACACTTTGGCTAGACATTCTGAGAGTACTTACGATACTATTAACAAATATGATACTTTTACTGGGTAATTTTTAACATTAGTTTTTAAAACGACAAATTTTTAGATAATTTATTTTAATAGTAAGAAAATAATTAAATATTTCATTAGATTTGTTTTATGCAAATTGTAATACTAAATTAACTGTATTATAGGAAGTGGAGTGAAGTAGCACCAATCAGTACGGGTAGAATATTACCAGGTGTTGCATTATTGGATGGTAAAGTGTACGTTGTCGGCGGAGAATTGGAGTCGTGTATCATTGCTAATGGTGAATGTTATGACCCGCGGGAAAATGTATGGAAGGAAATAGCATGCATGGTGGAACCCAGATGTGAATTTGGATTGTGTGCCTTGGACAATAATTTGTATGCATTTGGAGGGTGGGTCGGGGAAGATATCGGCGGTAACATGGAAATCTATGACCCCGTCACAAACACTTGGACTCTTCATGGCCAAATGCCGGAACCACGATTCAGCATGGGCGCTGTTGCTTACGATGGTATTTCATTACATACATTTGTTCAAGTATGTACAAAATATATCATTTAATTAATACATGTATTTTCTTAATGTTTTAGGATTAATTTACGTCGTTGGAGGTTGTACTCGATTTCGAAGACACAGAAATGATGTTATGAGTTACAACCCATGCACCAAACAGTGGAAATATTTAGCTCCATTGTTAACTCGGCGATCACAAATGGGCATTGCCGTTTTAGATGGTTATATGTACGTCGTCGGTGGTACCAATAAAAACAACCAAGTTCTTGATTCTGTAGAAAGATATTCCTTTAAAGATGTGAGTATTTTCTTATTTTAATATTCAAATCTTATCTCGAGAAAATTACATAAAATACCTTGTTCTTTGCAGAATACTTGGAGTTACGTAGCGTCATTAAACATAGCACGTTCATGTCCTGCTGTAGCTGCCGCAGATGGTCGTCTTTATGTAATTGGCGGAGATCTTTTTCGCGAAGTAAATTTTTATCGTACTCAGGTAACGATTTCCACGGTCGAATGTTATGACCCGATTCACGACAAGTGGAAAGAATGTGCATCACTTCCGGCAAGCAGAGGCGAAGCAGCTGCTGTTATTGCTCCCTTCTGATGTCACATCAATGTTTGAATGAAAAAAAAAAAAAAGATTTAATGGTGAAAAGTAGACAGGAAAATTGAAATCTAATTTATAAAACTTAATTTTATAAATTACAGATTGATAATATATAATAATTTAACAATGATAAAATTAATATCGTTTTTAAGACTGGTCATATGATCGTGTCATCAGCAATCGAATCTTTGAATGCTGATATGAACTCTACATTCGTTTTTTCCTCTTTCAAAGAACATTTCTTGCAAAAAGTTCTTTATGAGAGGATTTTTTGACAAATTTCTCTCAAACATACATAACAAAAGAAAAGATAAAAAAAGATCAAACGAAATGAAATAGAAGCACTTTTAACTATTCCGATTCGCCAGTTAATAAAATAGTAGTAAACTATATTAATTGCCGTCAAAACTCAGGAATCACAAGATTATCGCGCATTTAAAACCAAAACAACTACTGAGACTCAGAAGCAAATTAGACGAAAAGTTCGGAAAATTTGCGTACATTTCTGTATTTTCAAATTACGCGCAAATCAATACATCACATGCATGTTTCAAAATTGGTTCCTTGTTTGCTGAGTCAAATTACTTGTATGAATCAATCTGGCTGACAGTAAACTTTTATAACTGTATATAGTCTTATACCAAAGTTAAACGCGAGATTGAACTCGTTAACGAATATATATTTTTTAAGAATTATAAAGGTGAATTTGGTCGTGAGTAATCTTGCAAATTTCCTTCGATAAGACATTACCTTGATATTATATGTTAAACTTTAGAGTGTGTATTTGTTCAATTTGAAATGAAAAGCAAAACATAATAAAGATCAGTAAATAAATTAAATAATATATAAAACTACATAAAGTAAGCGAATGTTTAGGAAGACAAAGTTTATACAAAGAATGTTAACGACGAAATATTGTAACGAAGAATTTTTGAGAAAGATTCGTGGATTAGCAAACACCAAGGAATTTTATATTTAATCGTTAGTTATGTTCGTGTAATGTATAGTATTTCAGGAACGTAACGAAATTATTGGTTATTTTTATTCAAAATTATCAAATTACGTCAAATAAAATTATGCTTTAAATATCTTTCATTAATTTATTGTAAATTAAAGACATTTATTAAAAAAATCAAAATGTGCAATACAAAGTGCAATAAAATGTGTAAAAATAAAAAAACTAAACATAAGTAATTTCTTATGCCAATAAATTATGTTTCAAATGTTGTTACGAACCTGTTTCTAAACATGAATAATGACGTCAAATTTTAAGATGAATGAAACGAAGGCGTTATTATATTATATCCAGATTCATGAATCTCGCTTAATGCTGTTAATTTAACTAGTAAATATACATTGTTGCGACATATAAATATAAAATAATCGGACTGGCATATATGAATACTTGTAAACTATACTCATTTTAAGACAAACCAAGAAATAAACAACAAGAAACTAAAGGACGTTAAATCAGTAAATAAGGAAAAGGCTATAGAATATTAATAAATCACTTTATAGAAGAGATATACTTACTCTAATAATATCGTGATCGAATTTTATTTTCTACATAAATTTATAGTATTAAAACTAATGTATTGTAATGCTAAATTTGTGTCTAACGCTACAAATAATGCGAGAGTTAAAAGCGAATGATTACTTGTTTTTAAGGGCGTCAAAATAATTCGCTATATTGATTTAACAATTATTCGATTAACTACTTTTCATTTAAAAATTAGATTAAAATCGTTATTTGTTCATTGAATTGATTAAACAATTATACATTTAATTTTAACACACAACGTTGATTTTTTAATGTATTTATTCTCACTTTAATGAACAAATACAAGTTTTTATTTATTGTTCAGAATATATATTTATTTAGTTAAATAACTAAACAAATTTGTGGAATATAATGCAATTTTTAATATTAAACGTTATTCATATTACACTTTTTGTAATTAAAGTTCTCCAACAATTTATGTTTACTGTTTATAACGAAACTGAATTAAATCATGATATTCAAAATATATTATTTATAAATTTAAATTGGTATTGAACGTTCCTAATAAACTTTGAAATAAAATATAAATTTACATACATATAACGTTAAAATAAGAAGTGATTTGTTGGTTTTGAAAACATAAATGTCTCATGCAAATTTCTTTGATATTGTAACGAACAAACAGCAATCTATTTTTCGTAAAATTTAAAATACTTTCTGATTCAATTTCCTTTTTCTTCTTTACAAAATTATTTTGGATGCAGTTAATATGAAATAGGCCAAACATTTATTAGTGTATCAAGCAAACAAATCTTATATAAGACGTTATTCAAAGTTGTACTCATTACTGAGTATTATAAACGGCCTTTGCCTATTCATTACATCCATTTGATCCTAAAGTCACGTTTACGATAAGCGTCAGCAAAATCTATTGACACAATAGATCGTCAAAATTGAGCGCGCACTCGATGCTTGCTTTGCACGGATCAAAAATGCGACTAAAGGAATTCTACTGCGCGATGAATTTAAGTGTCTTCAGGGGTTAAAAAAGGATAATATAATGCAAAATTGGAGAACAAAATATTAATTCAATCTTTCGCAATGAAGGAAGGAAAAGACTTTTCATCAAACTTCGTTCTTCGCACTATGTTTTTTAAAGAAAGAAACAAATTTTCCATTAATGGACGAATTTAAACGCCGAGAAATTTCCGCCACTTTTTTATAAAACAAACAGTTTCTTACAAAATATATTGTATATTTTAATTAAACAAAATCAATTAGAAATCATAAGTACTCCAGTGTATTAGTATTTGCATTTTTAAAATAAATTATTTAGCTGCATCAAAGATATTTCTACAATTCAAATTTAATTGCATTTTACTTTGAATAAAAGTTATGACTTTATTTAATTCTTATGATTTCTAAAAGATTTGACTTCGGTATCTACTTTTTATAATTCGAATTTTGAATATAATAGTGAATTTTTGCATGAGAACATGAATATTAATTATCAAATGAAAAAATAATTCATTTAAAGATTAAAAAATTCGGAATTCTTTTCAGGTGATAAAATTTAATTTTGTGATAAAATTAAAGAACATCAATAATTTATAAATATTATATAAAATGTATATAAATAATCTGCAAAATTAAAGTAAAATAAAATGCAAAATGTATTTTACATGTTACATGCAAATTATGAAAAAAGATAGTAGTTACTTATGAAAAATTCACTGCCGAATATAATGTTTTTCATGGATAAAAATCGCATTATATAAAGTAGATAATATAATAAAGTTTTTTGTAACTGTACGATTAGTGAGATAATTAAGCTCCTGACAAATTTTTAATAATAGAATATATATATAAGATATACTCTGATGTAATCGATTTATCAACAAATGGACGTTATAACTTATAAACATACATATGCAAGTAGCAAGCGCTGCCTAGAGTAGTTAGTCGTTTAATTTTAAAATTATCAAAATTCATTTGACATAACACATATGCAATTTTATGTATATGAAATCTATAATGAAATTTATAGATTTTAAATTGATTTTGGAACTAGGGAAGTTGATTTTGCGAACTAAATTAATTTTATTCAAATCAATGTAACGACGGAAAAAATTGACAAAAAAATTGAATCGTGACAGATAATGCTGTCTTTTATATTTTTTCCTCTCACTTCTTTTCCTTTTACTTGATTTATATTTTTTTATTTTATAATATGTATATATATTAAATCAAATATTTAATTAATTTGAAAGTGTAAATTAATAAAATTAAATAAAAGTTAAATGTTGTTCTTTCTGAATGCGTGAACAAATCAAAATCAATATATATTTTTACTACACAAGAAAATACTTATTCAATAATTTTTTGTTTCAAATTATCGCTTTTTTATCAATAAAAACTTTTAATTACTTTTAATTTAGTTTTGCAGTAATTTAAATTTTCGGTATTTTGGATGTTTACAAAATATAAATTTGAATATAAGATTTTAGTTTACGAGTTTAATACAATGTACTATTATTATATATAAAAGAATCAATGATGATTTAGTGATTTGAGCTTTGATGTCAAGGTTCATCACATCTGAAGATTCTCGCCGGTTTTTTTTCATTAAATTTATTTTTTCGTTATTTTAAATTATTACAATTTTAGCTTCAATAATAATTATTCAAAAACAAGTAAAATAGTAAACTAAAATTTTAAAAAATAATCAATTAAATTAATTTATAATTTCATAATTTTGAGCATAAATTTATATTCTTATCTAAATAATGAATACTTTTAAGAATGAAAGAATAAAATCATTAAATTTAAATCATTTTTATTTTCATGGAAAATCTGAATCAAGTCACGTAAAATTTCCACACGAGCGTCGTTTTAAATTTACCCATTTGGATCTTACAAAGTACAATGAAAAAGTGCCTATGTAAAAGAGCGCGTTTTATCTTGCGAGTTTATTTCTTAGTGTTTGTCGTCGTACAGTTGGGCGAATACGAACCGAATTAATAGACTGATTTTAGTTCCTGTTTTCGATAAGCTCCGACGCCGGGGGCCAATTGATATTCGTTCGTATGTTAATGAACTGGTTTGGTCTTTTTGTTGGTGTCGCGCAAAAACTTGCCTGCAATTCATAAAACATTATCAAATCGAAGACAAGGTCTTCTTCGGACTTTCTTGCAAACATAGAAATTTACAACGCGAGAAAAAGAAAATCCCTCGTTCAATCGATCGTACTTTCGACTATTTCACTGTCGGAGTAATTATTTAAAGATGAATTCCCGGAAGTTCATTTGCTTAAATTCAAGCAAATTTATTTCAATCTCATCTCATTACAATAAATCATGAGAATAAAAAAAAAGTCTTACTCTGATGCCGAATTTGTTTCCTCGAGATAGTTTTGAGTTTGTCAAGGACCTTCGAATCACTTTTATACTTTGAATGTCGTTTTGCGGTCTTTGTCTTGTCACCTTGCCATGGTCGTTGACTCGTTTTTAGATCATCCAATTTTTCATCCTTCTCCACATTTTTCGATTTTGGAAAAAGACCATTTAGAAGCAATGACTGTAAATTTTTATATATTTCTATACATTTGTATTCGTTCTTCTTAAAAGATTAAAACTTAAAAGATTAAAAATGTTTAATTAATTTAATCTTACAATTCAGTTTAACAACTGATTATTATTGAATAAGATTTTATCATGCAATAAAAATCTTAATTAATATTGTTAACAAATCTTTTTTTCTCAAATCAGAATATTAATAATGCATTTTTAATGAAGCGTTTTTTGAAAAAGTACAATTTGATACATTAAATATTATGAAATGAATCAAATGTAGTCAGAAATACTGAACAATCCGATGAAACTAGATAATCGTATTTGTAATAGTAACGACAGGGGATTATGATTTAAATTACTTGTTGCTCGGTATAATGACGATCCGCGTTAATTCCTTGATCATAATATTGACGTGAAATGTCATTGTCTTTTGACGGTCTTGCGTCTGACATTGCAACGTCACATCTGTACGGACTTTTTGTCATGTCATCTTGATCCTCGGAATCACTTCAATAATCGTAGACAATTAAATGTTAACATTATTATAACTTGTTTGACTAAAGTCGCGGGAGTTATGTCGTTAAATTTTATGTCGTTGTTATTCATTATTTCGTAAACACTTCACTTTTCTGATTTTATATATATTTTACTATCACTTTTAGGAAATGTAATCTTTTATATATCATTTTCATGCATACAAAAATGTAATTTTTCTGCAAATTGAATCTCAAATTTGAATCTCAAATAAATTACATCATAGAGTTTTACATGTACTTTTAGAGAAACTGCAATTGAATCTCAATGTAAAACTTTTGTTTAAAGATAATTAAGATAAAGTTTACTTTTTTTAGTTAAGTAGTTACATGAAATTAAAGTTGATAGATTAACTCCTTGGTAGATAAATTGTTGCAATTTTTACCTGCAAATTGTATGACTTTTTTGAGTCTCATTTCGTAAGTTTGGATCATTCGGATAAAACTTTTGCCTGGACGAATAGTTGAATGATGTAATTTGCAACTGCATCTGCACCAAAAGAATGACTTGACGAAAGATAGTCGGATCTTTGTGAGCACTTTGTCGGATCTTTTGTGTAAGCGATTGCCAGCTTTGGCGCAGCTTGTTTATATACGATTCCTCAAGTCGTGGCAAAATTGTGTTCAACCGCGCAATTTCTTTTCGACGAAGCTCTCGAAATTCGTCTTGCGTCGTCGTCGCGTCATCGTTCCTTACACCCTCGTATCCGGGATAGCCGAGCTCGCGATCACGTTGCCAGTTTTTGCGATAGTCTAATATAATATCCTCGAGCATCCCCGACAGATACGATATCAAGGCTTCTACGTTCTCGGTTTCATTCATCTATATATACGAATTGTAAATTCCACACGTACGTGCAATCATGCCATTTTTATGAGCCGCTTTTTGTTTCCTACATGGCAAACTAAATTTATCGCTTCTTTGCGAATTCAATTTACACACGTATATACGTATAGAAGTTCGAATTCACCAAATCGATTGATTTTTTCTGTTTGATATCAATATTTTATACTAAACAAGTTCAGACGCTTTTCATTGCAAGCATCGATAATAATTTATAGATTCATTTGTTTCTGTCGAATAGATTTTGAATTGTTTGCATTAATATTGAATAAGTTGAGAAATCAAAAAATTGTATTAATTTTCATTTTAAAGGAGCAAGATTTATTGCATTTATTTTCATTATAAAATTACACCGAGAATATGATACGATTGCTTATATTATACAGCATATTATCCAATATACTCTAAATCATATTTTATTAGATTACACTTGCCAAAATTGTTTCTAAATTTCTCTCTCAACTATCAGAACAATTTAGTCACTGAATTAAAACATTCTCTGCATGGTGTATTATAGATCCCGACTATGTGAAATTCTTCTCTACGTTGCAATGGTTGAGTATGACATTGTGTTCTATAGTTTCAATGTAATAAATATCTTCATTTTTACACACAAAAATTGAATTTTACAAAATTTACTACATTGTCTAATAATGTGATATTATTGAAATAACGACACATTACTTGCTAGCTGAGTTTAGTAAAAATGCATAGAAATTTTATAAAAAAACGGGATTCATAATAAATTTTTATATTAAATTATTTAAGCGATATTATTAAAGCAGACAATTTTTTGATATTTTTGGTTTTAAAAAATTACAAAATAGTACAATTCAATAGTTTCTCGGTACCCAGTAAATGAGATAGTTTTGAACCGTATTGAGAAAATTCGCAAAACCGTATAGAAGTGCAAAATCGAATTAAAATGTATTCCATCATTAGAAATTTGA
The DNA here is from genome assembly GCA_022817425.1 of Gryon sp. ZL-2020. Classification (NCBI taxonomy): domain Eukaryota; kingdom Metazoa; phylum Arthropoda; class Insecta; order Hymenoptera; family Scelionidae; genus Gryon; species Gryon sp. ZL-2020. Next base: position 3,342 of record JABFPJ010003169.1, on the reverse strand, counting down.
AAAAGTTTTAACAAGTTTCGTTTAAAAACTTATAGAAATAAAGTTTTATCCAAACATTTTGAATACGATTTTGTGTTTCTATTCAGTTTTGCATTTTTTTTCAATACGGTTTAAAAATTTCTCATTTACTGGGTAGTTAATTTAATCAAACAAAAGTCACAAATTTCTTTGGCTTATTGAAAGGCACAATGTATAACATGACATTGCTGGAATATTCGCTAAGTTTTATTATTTCAACCGTTGTTTTATGGGCCTTGCCATAAATAAACCTTATTTTAAAATATTTCTCAACATGCTAATGCAAACTGTACCATCTGCCATTCTTACTGTGTTTTGAATTATAATTATTTTTCATAAATTTATTCAAACTGTGCTTCTCAGTTATTATAAATTGTATATTAAAACAATTTACTATATGCATACATGAAAACTTAATTCTAATAATCTGTGAATAATCATTTTTTCCTCTTAGTATATGTTAATAATTTAAATTTCGTTATAAGGAGATTTATCTTATGCAGTGCAGATCAATGCAAACAAAGCGCGAAATAGTGCATGAATCTTTAAGAATTGTATGATGCATTCTTAAATGTTTAATAAAAGCAGTGAGCCACTAAGTTTAGGACTCATGATTTATTTATTATCATAACGCGCAACAGTGCTTGGCGTTATAGCGTGTATACCGCTCGACAGAAAGCACGTGCTGTTGGTTAATAAATAAATCATAAACTCCTAAACTGTGTAACTTGTACGTATGTACCGCACAAACCCATTATTTATATAAGTTTGTCTAAACAATTCACTTAAGGTATTTCATTTCATTACTGTGATTTCATCCCTATTCGTTCTTCCAGTTCAGAATTTACACAAATTCAAAGGTACAATAAAATGACTATCTGATATGTTGCTTTGAATGTTTGTTTTTCCCAATAGAACAAAAACAAGTAAAATACACTTTGCACATGGAAAATATTGGCCTTGTGCATAGTTGACTGCAGCGCCATAGTGACAAAAATAAATACTATGTTATGTAACAATTCTTGTTTTTTAATTATTTATAGCAAAATAAATAATATAAAACTGTAATATTTTTAATACTTTTTGTTTAAATAAACCATTAAGAGTGCAATTATATATTTTTTTCTTACACACTAACAAAAGTAAACTTATAAATTTATAAACTGACAAAATAGGGATATATTTGTAAAAAACCAAAAAATTATCATTTTTTCTGATAAAAAGTCTTCGAAGCTTGAGAATTATTTTCATAAAAACGAATATATTTATCAGAAAGATGATAATTTTTATAGACTTACTTTTGTCAGTGCACGTGTATCGAAAACACGTCTTTTCTTCCCTCAAATGTGGGACGAAAGTGGCACTTTCTCTCCCTCGGGAAAGAAAGTTTGTATAACTTGAATAAGTGAAACACAATTTTTTTAACTAGTTACTTTCCATCACTATAGTTACTTTCTAACACTATAGTTACTTTCCATCCTTCAGGAAGAAAAGTGCCACTTTTATCCCACTTTTCGAGAAAGAAAAGACCTTTTCGATACACTGGTGAGAAAAAATATCGTCCTCAACTAGGGAGAAATTGCCGATTCTAGACAAGTGTGAGGTTTGATGCACGAGCCGAAGGCGAGTGCAGAAATCTCACACGAGTGAGAGAACAACTTTTCTCCCTAGTTGAGGAATATACTATTGTTCAAATGTGCATCGAAAACATATCTTTTCTTACCTCGAAAGGAGGACGAAAGTGGTGTTTTCTCGTCCTCGAGAGGACAAGTATTTTCACTCCTTCAATGACGCAATAGAAGATTACTTTCTTGTCTTAGGGATAGAAAGTAAGGATAGAAGTATTTTTCTTCCTAGGAAGAAATTTAGGCAGAGAAAAATGCCGTTTTCCGAAAATTCCCTAGGGAGCAAAAGGGCACTTTCCCTCCTCGAGTGACGAAAATAGATCCTTTTAATGCCTTTATGACAAATTTTTCCTTTAAATCAAAATAGGTTTTTGTTCAAATATATTTTTAAATCAAAATATTTTTGTTAATGTTGCGCTGCAGTCAACTACACACGTGATTCATATAGAAAACAGATGCAATGCAATGAAGAAAGCAAAAAAGGAAGGAAAAGAAATGACTATAAAGTGTCGTAGCATGAACATTCATTCGATGAATCAGTCACGTGTGAATATCGTACACTATGGGGTTACTCATAAATGCATAGAATTTTTTAATGTCGTAGCGACAAGAGACGTTTAACATCGGGATTCTTGGATTTATTGGGGGCTTAAATTCTCAATTGCATGGGGCGTTGTAAACCAGATTAACCGGACAAATGTTTTTCTCCTTTCGTTTATTTCGTATACATGTTTGCCATCGTCTAATTTGTCACGATTTCTCACAATGTGCTTTTTTTTTGTCACTCGTCTGATGAAATATTGTGCCAAGTGTTGTGTAGTTTTGCAAGGCACTTTTTATCGTACAATCATCAAATTTGAAAAATCACTTCTTATCGATATACATTTCCATTGCTAAGTTAGATTATAAAACAGATATCTGTGCATTCTTATTTCACTTGTTTTGCTAATAAAATTTCCACTCTTATGTAAGTTTTTGTTTATTCATTAAATTTGGAATTTAATGATTAATTAATTAATATTCTGCAAACTTTGAAGATTATCTTCTTTGCAGAAGTGTTTTTGTAACTGAATGTAAATCCACAATACACAAAAATACTTTATGATTTTGCATGAATTTGTGACATCATAAATTGAAACTTAAATGAGAACATATTATTTCAGCTAAAGCGAAGCACAAATAGTGAAAATCGATGTCATAGTCGCTTAACACGCTAGCTTATTAGATGCTAATTCACAATGTGACAAGTATGCTTGCAGTCCGTTAGATTTAATAGGATATGGACTATTCTTCCTTCCACGTTGATTAGCTATTACAATTAATCGATTCATTTAATGAGAAAGTTTCGTTTGAAATATTCTGCAAATTATCTTCTTCTGTTAAAATATTATGTTATATTAAAATATTGATATTTAAGTTTGCAGATAAAAAAGATGGCGCTTAATTGATTCAAAGAAGAAGATTCTTAAATATTTATTATGATAAACTTATTCGGATAGGACGAGTTTCTTCGGAGAATCTATAACAGTAATAACATATTTTGATCACATTTAGCTGCTCATATTGGTGTAATGCATTAATTATCAATTTGTAATCCCAAGCGTCCTTTAGAATGTGGTCTTGCAATCTGATGTGGTATATAAATCATAAGTATGCAATGCGATGAACATTTCTTTGTTTCGATTTTAAATGTGGAATG
>JABFPJ010003168.1:0-16918 GCA_022817425.1 Gryon sp. ZL-2020 | reverse complement strand
GATAACCCTCTGAAAACCGCCTGATAACCCTCTGAAAACCGCCTGATAACCGCCTGATAACCGCCTGATAACCGCCTGATAACCGCCTAAAGGGAGGGGTCCAAAATCGAAAAAAATTTTTCAGTCGTGTGCAGCGGAGAAAGTTTCGCTCCGCTGCGCAGGACTGAAAAACGTCGTATCGGACATAATATACTATTTTTTTTTTTTCAAAAAATACTTTATATATTAAGTAGCCTACGGCACTTTGGAGGGTTTCAGCTAGTTGCTCTCAAAATTTGAGCAAAATCGGTTCGGTAGATTTTGCGTGATTGACATACAAACAAGCAAAAATATTATCAATTTTATATATTAGTATGGATAAAATCTGTAAGTTTCAATTTATATACTTTCAAGATCATAATTTCATTTGAAAATTCATTATTCGTGATGAAATTTCATGTAAGCAGCAATTAATTTTAATAATTCGCTTGATATAATTGGTGCTGTATATAATTTATTATAATAAATTATTTATTATTATAATACACAGTAAAAAAAATCTCGTGCCAGTGTAAAAGTGTAAAAATTTCGGTGTAATTGTTTACACCCAAAGGTGTAAATATATCTAAAGTATAATTATGATTGGCTGTTGGTACACCGATCGGTGTACAATTAACACTTTTTAGACATTAATTTGTATTTTTACACGAAATCGTGTAAATATTTAAATATTTTTTTTACTGTGTAAATTTCGGATGATGATTGTTTTCTGTCTACTTATTATTATGAAATTGCTATACTTTGGTTGATAAATTAATTGTATATAGGTTAATATGCGTATATATGTTATAAGTATAATTTGAATGTAGTTATCTGACTCTCTAATCTTTGAAATAAGTTAACATTTTGAAAATATACTCATTAAAAAAATATACCTATGCAGTAATCTTATATTATATAATTATTTTTTTGTAAGTATACCTGATTATGCACATTTATTAATTTACAGATTACAAAAAACATATGGTATATATTATATATGTTTACCAAATATACAATTCAGACATTATTTAGAATGGTAAATTTATTTGCTATGGTAACTGTTGCCATAGTAATCGTTGCTATGGCAATCTTTTCTATGATAACCGCCGCCATGGCAATTATTCTGAATTTTTCATGATTTTTTTCTTGAAAGGTCAATTTATTTATATATACAAATTGGAGACATGCATGAATGACGTTACAATATCGGTATATGATTTTATCAAAACTTAACTAAAAATGTATAAAATTGTTTTCAACAAATGGAAGCGACCATAATTTATGATCATTAATCAACATTCAAATTGAAACGATTGTAAATTAAACAATCGAAAAATATTTCAATAAAATAGACTCAAAAGTTTAAATTGTCGAAACATATATACTTCAAATATATTCAATTGACTTTCCCCAAAGTTGAAAAGAATTTTTCTTTTCGATTAATATTATTTTTCAATACACAATATTTTTGCTGTGTCAGGGTGAGAGTAAAAGTGCATCAAAAATATTTATGTACTGACCATCAATTCATGAAATTTGTTGCGGTTCACCATTTCGGTATCAGTAGTTCTTCTATTTTTCAATTTGTTGCATCGTGTAAGAATTTATATATTTAAGATTTATATATAATATTGAGCATTTTGATGATTATTTAGTTTTGAAATTCACAAATGATATACTAACAAATTCGAATTCCCCAAAAAATAGTTAAAGATATTAATTGTTAGCAAATTTTTGACTTATATATTTTCTTTTTCAATATAAAAATTATATTGTACTAGTTAAAAATAATGACAATTCTAGAATTGCAATTCACTTTATAGAAAATTAGTAGCATAACAAAAAGCACCTGCAAGTGTTTTCAAGGATTCTAGCCAATACCTACCATGGAGAAAAGTCATAAATAATGAGTCTGTGGTAAAGATTACTACAACCCTTAAATGCAGTAGTTACAAAACTCAGTTTCATTCGTGCTGACTTTTATTCTTTATACATAAACAATAATATCTAAAATAGTGGTCAGATTTTGGTTTTTCATTGCTACCTATCTGCGGTTACTCTACAATATATCTTTACTTCTTTTCTTCAACATTTCTGAAAGAGTGCAGGTTAAAGATTATTATTAAACCTAATAAAATAAATAAGGTACATTATCTTAATAATGTCAATCTGTAATAGAATTATAATTGTATTATTATTACACATGAAATAGCAATGGAAATTTCATAATTTATAATAAAATACTGGTTCTAAACAATTTTAAAAAATTAAAAAATATGAATTGTGTTGAAAAATTATATATTGTTATATTTTTATTCCAAATTATTACAGAAATTGTTAAATAAATTTAATTCGTAATAGTTGCATGAATATTTAAACGAGTGGAGTGAATTTCAACGAAAAAATCGTGGTATTTGAAAAACATCTGTGGTTTAAATGTTCCTTTGATATTCTTTTTATGAGTTGCCAAGTAAACTGCTAAATGTCATCAGCCTAGATGATCTGGCGGAATGACACTTTGTAACTAATTCATTCGCAAAATATGCACACATTGTTTGGTACAAAACATTTGTCTATGGAAAGACATTGCTTTGGTAAAAATAACATCCTGCTGTGAAAGCCAGAAATGCATGCTCGGCATAATTTTGCGGCGTATTTGTAAGTATTAGGATAATCCCATTTCGTGAAAGTGCTTCCATTTGCCACAGAAATCTTGCAGCCACGCCTGTTACCCTGTTTTGAAATACGCGATTTTCGACAGAAAAAAGATGCTGCACGCTTAGTATAAACCAAGTTAATCGTTTCGAAATAAATTCATTGTTTGTGAAAAATTGTGTAGAATTTTGTTTGCTGCGGAAAAGAGTTGGAGATGGACTTCTGACCAGCTCAGTGTTATTTATGATTTGATCGCATTGTTCTGACTTCGGATTTGTTTACTCAAGACCGAAATTTGCCTTTAAAATAATATAACTTAAAAAGTCCGACTCAAACGTCCGTATATACTTGTGTTCGTTACTGTCACATTATTTCAAACTTATTGTAATTAATCATTAAGTTAAAAATGTCAATTGATATTATCTTTAATCTTTAAAATAGACTTTTGACTTTTCGAAATTTTACAATCATGATCAAAAATTAATTTAATGAATGGAATCCATTTTTTTAGTGTGAAACAGAAATGTAAAATGATAATAACAAAAAACAATTTAGATTGTGTAATAATCATTGTTTAAGCGTTCGAAAAACTAGTGTAGTGATCAACTTTTAATATTATACTTCTGACAGAAAAAAACAAACAAGATAAGAGAATCCATTGCTTTTTTGACAGACTATGTATATTGTACTGGGATTACAACATAATTAAACTTCAAGTTTCTAGTCTAAAAATACTTTAAGATTAAGATTTAAAAAGATAAAATGTTTTTTGTCTGTTTTGTTTAAAAATTGTAGATAAATACTTGTCTGATAGGATTAATTTAACGTTGAAGTGTCAAAGTCAAAAAAACAACAAGAAGAACAAGTGTCAACGTTGTAAATATTAAATACTAAATATTAACTTTACAATAATTAAACGCTTAACATTACAAGAATATGTATTTTTGTGTGAGCATAAATATAAAAGTAATAAGCAGAAAACCGTTGGATTTTCAGTTAAAGATTAAACAATATTTGAATGTATTCGATCTTAATCATTTAACGATCAAAGGCCCATCCATCTTTATTGTTAGTTTCTTTCGATCTAGCGAATCAACACTTAAAGTGTCACATTAAGAATGTTTTATCAATCAATACTAATCTATTTCATCAATCACAAATCTTGATGTATTACAGTTGTACTAAATAAATAAATACACAAACATTCAATCAGCTATTTTACACTTTTTTAGGTATCGTTGCACATACTGATGTGAACGTAACATTCCTTTATTATTACTACAGTTTAAGGTTTAACGAAATGAAATTAATAGTTGCATAATAATTAATGTACTAATTATAAAGGAACTTTCTGCGATAAGGGCAGACAAGATCTTCGTTTTTTTTTTCAGTACATGAAAGTGAGAACATTTATCTACCATAGATTAGTAAAATAAAAAGTGAAAGTATCGTCTTCCAGTATTCTCCCAGGTTCGTGATACTAAAAAGAAATTACTATAAACTTTAAAATTAATTGAATGCTAAAGTTTCCTTTAACAAGATTATTACACAAACCAATATTGTTAATTAAAAAAATTGTCTTCATGATTGTATTATTTATTTGCGGTAATAAAAAATGATCTTAACTACAACATAAATTATCTTAATCACAACAATTGCAATTGAGTCAATTACCATTAATTTAAGTTAACTTTGAGTTATCTCCATTGTAATATCATTATACAATTATTAAAGTCCAATTTTCGTCTAATTTCGTATGTCATTATTATTGTTCAACATTCGTAATATATTCTAATTGCTCTTCGAATTTTGTTTATAACCAATTCATACTTGTATATCAACAAGAAATTTATATTTGAATAAAAGATAATTTGTTGTATTTTATCAGAAAAGCGACAAAGAATATAAATTTGTTCGACATTATGTACATTTGACTGCGCTAACTTCAAATCAGAAATAAATTTGCAGACTCAGTGGCGCTTTATCTTGTCGTTTGATCTGAAACGTCAGTTGAGAACGATTGGTTTACTATCGTCACGCGGATAGCGTAATACGGTTCAAGTGTAAAAAAAAATACGAGTGTTCGAGCAAGAGATCACTTAAGATTGTGATCCATCGACAGGACACGAACAATACCTGTAAGAAGTTCGCCGACGTCGGCGAACGGCAGGTTATGGGCAAAACGTGAACGATTAGTTTGGATCTATGTTTACATGGACTGTAAGCGCATCAAAAGTCCACATACACACGATTCAGTCACAACTTGGAACTGAATCAAGCGATACCTGAAGAATTGAGGAGAGGGGGGCAAATGGCTGAAGCGTAATTGCGGATTAAGTCAGCAATACAATAAATCGACGATACGTGTGTGGTCGGTTCTTTTCCAGGTGAAACAATCTGGGCTCAATGTTTTGCACGATACTGCGGGACTCGTACCGATTAACCCTTATCCGAACAAGCCACCTGATAAGTTGAGTTAAACTTCACGACTAAAGTACAACAGTGGTTTCACTACCGTTTGCAAAGTGGCACAAAAAAAGAATCGTGAACCCGATATTTTTGACGGCGCTTTAAGTTTCGCACGATAAAATCGACAAGAGTCGCATTATTTCCGATAGCTTTACTTTATGGATGCAATTAGACTTTGACCGCGGCGGTTGGGATTTTCAATTTAGAATAATTTACATTTGTATGAAGTGAAATAAATTAGAATTAGAAATGAAAAGGGCGTGGATAGTGTCTGATTTGAATTTAGAAATATACGTTTTACTGAGACTCATCGTATTTTAGAGATTTTTTCCTTTCACTTGATGGTTTCACTGTGCGCTTGATAAAATATTGAAATAGTTTAAATATCGAAAGCAAATATTTGATGGCTAAAGTCATCATCGTACGTCTAAATAAAGATTTTCTTGGAAACCGTTGAAACAACCTCAATCGAGATTAAATCTAGCTATATTTTATGACGGTGAAGAAGATACATGTAATATAATGATTATGTCATTAGTATAATTTATTTGCTTTGTATATGATTACGGATAGAAATTAGAACTTCGATTATATATGATTTTTCCACGAATTAAGACTGAAATTTTGATCATCTTGTAAACAAGGTAAATGCATTTTCTAAAGAAACTGTGTTTTATTTTGTATTCAATATTTTTATTATTTTTCTATTTATATTAATTTCAATTAATATGCTGTAAAAATATGAATTTACTGATAATATATTTTCTTTGTAAAATGTACAACATTTATTTTAAATTTTTCATAGATTTTCTCTATTCACAAAAGATGAAAATATCTTTACACAGTTCTTTTTTAACATTCATTTTAGTATTTATGACAATTAATTGTGCGAAACGCTTTTTACTTAAAACTTGACAATTTGCAAATTTTCCAAGATTTATTACTTCATTTCAAGAACAGAAACTAAATTTGTTTAGTTGTTCCACTGCAAAGTGTTTTTCGCTATACAAAAAACATGTCAAAAATGTCAAACAGAAGAATTATTATTTAAAAGAGATTGTAAACAGGATTTCTTTTTGTTACACATGAATATGAAGACATGAATATTATTACAGAAAAAATGTGGTAATAATAATATGTGCATAATATGTATATGTATGTAAAGTACACATTTTGGAATATTAACAAAAATAATATCCTTGTGAAACTGTATTAGAAAAAAAGTAGCAGCAGAATTAGGATCTATTTTCTACTTACCTTCATATATTAGTTTATTTTTCTATTAATAATTATTTATTTAAACGGAATAATAGTTAACCGAATCCAAAATTCTCCCAAAAAATAAGAAAAAGACTCGTTATACATAAAGTCCAAAAATAATTTGTTGGCTTTCATATTTCGAACAAAATATGCAAGTTTAAGATTTGTATCTCATCACAACAGGAGGTAATTGGAACAAATTATGCATATCTGAACACCAAAGACATTTTATATTAATTGAATCATTTGTTTTAACTATTTGTCCTTGAGTATCTTCATCTTCAGATTAAAATTTTAGATAAAATAATTATTTGTTTTCTGAAAAACAAGTTTCTATTTTTGATGCTTAAACATTTTATGTACTTGAATTGAGATGAACAAATGTACAGCATTTTATATTATATCATAAATGAAATATTTTTACAAAACATACATGAAGACATTTTATATATGCATATAACATAAAATCAAAAACATGTTCCATTTTAATTGAATTTCATAACTATTAGTATACATAATAATGCTTTGATTTCCAGGTGAATAATAAATTTAAATATCGTAAATTTGATTTAATAAGAACTCGTTATTTTAATGAAATAATACAATTAATGAAACAAAGTACTTAATACAATGATTCATTTAATTTAAAAAGTAACTTTAACTATTATTTAAATCATCGTTAATAATATCTGTGATTGTTTGTAACCCTGAAAAATGTTTATCATTTTTTCCAAGTTTTTATCTCTCAATCGTCGTATCTGATGCAGCGCATCAAGGTATCGTTCTTTCAATGTTTGAAGACCATGCGGTTTCATAAATAATTTTCTTTTTATGTCACACAAATACTCACTCATATTACAAAGTTACAATATGTTTGAAATATACAAGTTTAACCTATACGTACAACCTACATATACAAGTATAACCTACAAGTAGTTTTAAAAAGATTCATTGTGTAAAGTTATTTGCAAAACATTTGTCTAATTAAGTTTACTTTTCATATTAAAATATATCATTTCAATTAAAAGCTTTCAAATTTTAAATCAAATAAACAATTTTATAATTTTGTATTTTAATATCATTTTCTTGTGCATGCAAATTAAATATCCGAAAAATATAATCTACATCGTGTGTTAATTCAACATTCCTGCGCCGATCACGATCCATTAATTCTTTTGAAACAAGACTCGCTGAACCATAAATAACGTGCTAAATTATTGATGAACTCCTTGCAATGTACTTCTCATCGTCATCGGGCCCTTTGACTTTCTCGCTCTTAACTGTCATTTGGCATCAACCGAAAAAAAGTGAAAAAAAAAAACGTCTAACAAGAACTCAAATGCGATTGCAGGAGATTCAGTTAAGAAAAAAAAAAAAAAGAAAGAGAAAAGGAAAAAAAAATGAAAAAAGACTCGAGTGGAGCGATGCGCAAAGGACAATCGCTCGTCAAGCGGCCGTCAAAACATCCCCGAGGATCCATGGCGAATGGGATGATTCTCACAGCGTATACGAGTGGTCGGGTGAGTCGCCCCGTAGCGACAATGTGTGACCGCAAACAAACGAGCAGGAGCGATAGGGGGCGCCAATGCACATTCACGGCCCGACAGATCGTCATTTGTCACGTCTTTCACGCACTCTAATGACACGCACTGCTTTTGGACGCCTTCTTCTTATTCCAACTAGCCACCTGGCACTGCCTCTTTATAATACCCTGACGCTCGCATGTCTCTCAGATGACGTTCATCTCTCTTATGCATCTTTTGCGAGCCGCGTTGACGGTTAAACTCGATTTGTTAGGATTAAGGAAAAATGTCTCGACAAGTCGCGAATCTAATGTTCATCACAAAAGTTTTTCTTCATTACCTTTTGATGAGATATATTTTTACTCATTCTCCGGAACGTATATTTTGCAATTATGCTTAATTAATATTTGAGTTTTTGCATCATCACTATTGATGGAAACGTAACGATTATTTTACTTTGCTTTTTATGGTGTTTATAATGACTCTTTCATGTAACATGTAACTACAAAAAAGATTGTTTTTAAGTTTAGTGATGTTTTTTGAATTTAAAAATTAATTCCTTTCTAATTTAATTTTAACTTTACTAATAAATCAATTAGTTTTTGTGACTATTAGTTTTCGACAGATATAAGCTTTTTTATACATTAAATTAACATTTTTTTGAAATATATAATTTTGAAATTAAATAGATTGAAGCAACTTCAAAGATCTGGATTATAATAACGAATTTAAACCAAAAGTTTAAAATTCGAATAAACCATAAATCGTAAAACAAATACCTTGAAAAATTACATCATTTTTATTCGTGACTTTACGTCTTCATACGGCAATACAAAAATTATAATACAAATCAATGTTGACGATAAAATAATGGTACATATATTTAAACATTCAATTTTATTGTCCTAACGTTATATCGTAATACATTAACTTATGATATATTATAAAACATAACTTATTTCAAAATTGTCTATAAAGATCTGAAATGGATTCTTTCAATTTTCGAAAAACTAAATTCAAAATGATCATTCCATAATGCGGGACCCAATCAGAGATTTTATCTCCATGCTTAAGAAAATTTATCGTCATTTCTATAGCGGTATATTTATTTAGACAGAAATGTATTTGTATATTTTATTATCTAATAGCCAGTGCCGGTTGAATCTCCCGTGCGATATAAAACAAAACCGACACGAAATAATGCGACAGAATGAATTACGATGTGACACAAGAATAAACGTAAAAGAATTCGCGCAGTAGTTTAACAGCAACTCTAATTGTGAGCATTGAGTGCATTTGGCATACTCACAACAGTCGACATGATTTAGACTTATTGAATGCCATATTCGTGCTCTGAAGAAACGAAGTGACGCGTAAGTGCGCATAAGCGGTGGAAAAAAATGTATGCCCACCTGTATGCCCACACATCTGGCAGTGAAAGCTTTGGTAGTGATTATTGTTTCGCTAGAAACAATAAACCCGACCAACCTGGAATCCGCGGTATCTCGACCGAATTGCAATTGTTCCTCGAAAAGTCAAATGACGAAAGATTTTTCTTACGAAAACAAAAGCTACACTTTTGCGAACGCTAGACATTTCGCTTTACTTATTACATTCAGCCGGGATTGTTTCCAAGATTGATGACGAAACTAGCATTTTTCACGTTATACATAGTCGATGGATTTTCATTCATTCGCATCGAAAGTATTTTAACTCAAATCAAGTGAATTTTCATTTAGATGCGAATTCTTTGACACAGTTAATTAAACTAAAAATAACATGTAATAATCTTATCATTGTTTTTTGAGAACAATTTATGAAACAATATATTTTTGGTCTTTTTTATTTCAATACTGAAATGAAACTTTTCTGATTCATTTAAATGATCGTTGACCTTTAATCTTTGTATTTAACCTATTAAGTCCCAATGGATGGATTTGGACGGTGTTCATCCGCGTCAAATATTTTATTACTACATCGATTACAAAAAATTTGCATAATATGGGTTCTTATAGGAAAATTATCGTAGTTTTTGAATCCGTTGATAAAATTAATAAAACAATTGATCCTGTAAAGTGGACATGAATTTTTCATAAAAAATACAATTTGTTCGTGAAATTATTTAAAAAATGATTGTTTTTCACATCGAAATTGAATAAAAACTTATGTGCGAGACTAATTTTTTACGTTCACGAACCCTAAGCTTTAGTTTTTATATATTGGTCTGTAATTTTGAAGTTGAAGAATTTAATAAAAAAAATCATATTCCTCGATATCGAAAACCCTATAGATATACATTTTTATCTAAAAAGTTGAATTTTAGAATTATTGATCTGCCATCTTGGATCAGGCATTTTGATTCAAGGATGGCCAAATAATAATTTTCAACATTACAGTTAGATAAATTCATGATGCAATAAACGGTACATAATATTTATCAATATATGACGTTATTTTTTAATAGAAGTGAAATTTGAGATTTTTGGTAATATTGGAAACTGCTATTTTGAATTTCGAAATATCAATATATAAAAGCAAAAATTCTAAAACAAAAAGCAATAATGAATAAAGCAAAAAAATGTAATGAATAAAATTGTCGTTGTTGCGAGGATCTTTTTGTTGGCAAACTATGCAGTGAGAAGAAAGAACAAGTTAACTGCTACACTTTGTACGCAGAGTGAATGAAGCGTCGATGCAGGGCAGCATGTTTTCGTCCATAAAGGCACGAGTTATGGTTATTTAAAAACTTATTGGCCCGCCCGCGCGCCGCGCTTTACACGAGGGGCGAAACGGCGTGACCCAACCTCCGATAAATCAGCGGATATTAAGACCGTTCTCGCGGGAGTTCTTAGGCCGAATGCATTACCGCGAGGCAGAGGGCTCCCATAAAACTATCCATGATGCCTTCGCTGCCGTGAGAGCTCGCTATCATTAATGTCCGTACCTTACAATCTACGCTTCCATTCCTTTGACCTTCTGTCCTGCCCTGGGTGTGTATATAAAATTCACCACCAAAATTGTCCCGCAAACTTTCATGATAATCGATATACATTCCGAACATATTATCGCAAATAAGAATACATTATTCAGATGAAAAACCAGAAGGCTCATTATTCTGATAATAATGGAAGAGTATTTTAATTTTAATATATAATACAAGCTTTTTGCTCAAATTTATCGCACGACAAACGAACCGTATAAGTATTTTCTTAAAATAAAAAGAAATTATGGGAAATTTATGATTTTTTGTATACATTCAATTTAATTCAATTTATTTATTATACGGAAATTAATTTTCACAAATACACACGTATCATTACATATTCATGTATAAAATTATTCAAATATTCAAGACGAACTATACTTTATCAACCTCTTTTACTTCATCGATTTAATTTATAATATCAAGAAATCATAAGATATATATTTGTGAAAAAAACAAGTTAATTTTAGTTCTTACTGAATTACATAAATTTCAATTCGACCTACATTATTTGTTACCAAAAATTACGACAAAATGTATACACATGATGTATTATTCAAAGTTTATAGTTGAAAAAATAAATCAATGATACACCAGTTTTTATACGCTACATAAATATGAAGTCACTTTTTTATCTTAGTTGCTTCAATTAATTGAATGAAAAAGAAGATCATCAAATTGTAAAAAAGGAGAAAGTCAACGAAGAAGCAATACACTTAAACGGTTGTTGAACATTTGAACGATTATGTAAATTAATTCCGAAAAGTAATGATAATTAAGAGAAGGAAATGTTTGATACAGCAACTTTTTAGTTATTTTTAAAAAACTCATTTTTGTCAATAACTGAGTCATAATTAAATAAATCACTTAAATTATAATTTAGATATTTATTTTACATGTCCAATATTCAGTTACATATAATATATTCATGTTAAATTTTTTTCATAGAATCATATTTGTTTCATTTTTATAAACACAAAAAAGTGTTTTATTTGCATATAGCATATGCATTTTAAATTGCAATCACACCAAGTTATAAATTAGATTTTGATTTTCAAACTAATCATATATTTAAAAATGTACATCACAAAAGAAAACAGAATAAATTCTACTTAATTTATTAAAAAAAATAAATAAAAATAATTTCAATCACAATTACACGTTTATTTAACACCGCATTTTTACGTGACATTTAAATGCATCTGCTGTTCTGTAAACTTAGAATCCCGTTTATTTACTTATGTAAACCAACTAATCGAAAATAGCCAAATTTCAAGTATTTTCCCTACGAAATTAGTTATTAGATTTCGTTCAATATTAATCATTAACTGAAATTTAAACTAACAACATTATGACACGAACATAGAGCCGTTCTAGCGAAAATCAAATAAAATAACATTTCCTAAAATAACAACACCTGAACTATTTAATGAACTCGGAAAAAGTCTCACATCACGATTGACTTTGAACTTTGTTCAAGACCAACATCGAAAGTGATGCAAGGAGCACGTTCTGCGTGATTTTCATTAGCCCGGAATATTTATGCTGAACCCATTCTGTTTGATTTGATTACCAAAGTGCCGCGCCACAACTGCTGTGTCATAGACTTTGAGACATGTTGGGTGTTTGTAAAACACTTCGAAGGTGGTCCTGTTCAAAGTACTCTCCACTAACCCCCAAATTAGACGAATGCTGGACAATCTTTATGGCCTGTGGAAATCAAGATCTGGTTCTCGGATAAAAAGAAGACACAGCCTGCAATTATATTAGATTCCCATCTTTGATATGCCAAATGTCTTAGAAAATGTTAGATGATTATTCGTGTCGGTTTGGCTTTGGCCAATCTTGCCTTTGACGTTTTAAGAACGAATGATCATCAGCAATGATGATACTCAGGCAACTCCGAAGAAGAACGACACGTTATGAGTGCGACACAAAAGACCCATTTCACCTAGACTTTCACACGCGGCGCCTTTTTAACGATCTTTCGTAGGCGTGGTTGGGTCGCAGGTAGATCATATGATTATATTGCTTGATTCTCACGTATCTCCATGTGCATCACAACGATACAAATTCACAATGACAAACAAATCAGGTCTATCAACTGGGGCAGAATTATAATCATTCTTCAGAATCAACAATTTTGTGGAAAAATGTCTAAAGATCGTTTTGGAGATTACGTGAAGTCGTATTATTTGTGTTCATGTCACATTCATCGAGGGAACAAGCTTAAATAATGACGGCGAACAGTGGAAAAGATTTTATGCTTTTATAGGAAACAATGCGACGTTAAAAGACGACAGAATCACAACGACAGTGTATATATTTTAAATGATTTAATGTATATCAAATGAAATTCCGGAATACCTGACGACTAAATTACGAGAAAAAGTAGGTTAAGAACAAAAATACAATCAGGATTCTGCTTTTTATCTTACCGTTTTTATTAGATTTATCGATTTGTTTATTTATGAGAATACGTAATATGAAAAACTGGACCGTTTTATGACTTTTCCATACAAATTCGGAAATTTATGTCGAATTAAGAATCAATTTTAAAAAATGCAAATGGTTCGTTCTAAAAAAGTCAAGCTACTTTTTTTCTCGTGTGACATAATTTTTTCAAATCCAATTTAGGTAGTCGTAAAAAAATATTCATAGATTCACGAGAAATATAATTGTGTCTTACACTACATAATGTGATTTTTTTTTCATTTTCCATTAAGAATATTTTTAAAAATACATTTATTCAGATCTAATTTGCATGTTTACATGTGAGTTGAGTAGTAAATGATTGGAAATCACGAAAATGATCAGAAAACGAGAAACACAAAGACCAAATGACTTATACTGATTTCATAAGTCAATGCACTGTAATTATTGTTTCAATTCGTCTTTGCTGAGTAGCCGAGCAATTGGCATCAGAGTGAGGAGCAAAGCGAAACTTTCATAGGCAAATATTGCGCGCACGGTGAGATGCAGCTCACCTTGATTGATCAGGTAATATACCCGGGTCGCACCCCCTGCAGCTCGTGCATTACAGCAGACGACTTAGAAAAATGGCTGGATTGAGATGCACTCATTAATCCTGCTCGTCTGTTCGAACCGTTCGCAACAATTTCTGCCTTCCTTCTTGTCTGTCTGTTTCGGGTTACGTTTGATTAAATACAAATTACGCCCAAGATCTATATTACGTTGCTCGGCTTGAAGTCACTCTTTCACCTGTGCGAAATAATTAATTATTTGTAATTAACTTAAGCATTATTAATGCCAATCCAGAAGTTGCCTGCGAAACGTCAAAACAATTTCATTGAGATTCTTCGCACTGACTTTATGAATTGTGTGCAGCAATTTTATGATAGATTAAAGGGTTTTATAATTAAAACAATTATCTTTCTGCTCAAATATTCTTTTTAATTTAGATATATAAAAAGATTAAAGAAAGATTTTCGTTGATTAAAAAATTATTAGTATAGTTCATCTGATGCAGTCATAATAATTCAGATATAAATACATATTGCATCATTTGAAGAGTAAATATAAAAACCAGGATTTGTTAATAATAATATGTAATTATTCATACAAAATATTTCGCAATAATTGTTTAAGAAATATTGTAGTACGAATAATCTACAATTTTTAAATTTACATGAAACATTGGAAGATTTCTTGCAAATTAATATAATAGTGTAAAAATAATTAAAAGCTAATGAGTCCTTATGTTCTCGTGAAAAAAATAGAAGGCGGAAAAAATGTCGTTGCATTGACGGCGGAAGAGGAACATGTCCGTAGAAAGATCGCCACTCCTTCATAGGAACGAGAGGCTAATAAACCGCGCTGAAGAACTATTCGGCCGCCGCCTCCGCCGTATCTAATGAGCCGGCTAATTGTTTAAGATCACGTAGTGATGAATTGTGGGAAACACAAAGCGTACGATCGTTAACTCATTGTTCTTTTCGTGCAGGATTTATACACTCGAGTACGTATCGTTATCGCTTCTTTTTTTCTTTCTTTCTTTCTTCTTTTTTGCTGTTTTCCTTTTTTTCAACTGCTAGTGATTTGAATTTCATAACTGTGACGAATTCCTAGAAAAACGGCAATCGATAAGTGAAGCGCGTAACTAAATTGCTGGAAAAATGTTTTGTTTGTTAGTATAGTCGGTTACGACGAAACAAAAATAAGACGATTTTTTTTGCTTACATTGATAATATTGATGGCAGTGCATGCAAAGCTGATGATCTCTATTTGATTTGATTTCACGATGAGATTTGCGGTCACGAGGACCCCGAGATATTCGGTCTGCTATCTTCGGATAATGATCCAAACTCATCCTCTTCTGATTGATCTGATTAGTTCGAGCTCCGTAACTTGACCGGCAAATGATCCAAACGATCTCAATCAGCTCCTGAAAAAACGTGCAACAGCATCCTCGGACTAGTCTGTAATGATCACCGCCCACGTTGAAACGAATTTCTGACTCAATTACCAAGTCTCGCGGACAACTCCATGCCAAAATGTTACACAAAAACGTGATCTCTGATCTCCGCTTTGCTGAACTCTCGCAGTCGTTTTAATATTCCTCCTGTAATAATAATATTAATATACTTCGTACACTTTACCTTCTTGGCTTTACTTACATTTTTCAATTATTTCCAATCATTTCTTCAAATGCAATTGTAGGTTGTTCGTTAATGTTTTATATTTCGTGTTGATGAATTGTAATACAAATTTCATCATTGGCGCAAATTTATTGCGCATTTTGAATAAATCAATAAATATTTGCAACATCTTACTGTAATCCATTGTTTAACAATATTTCTGACATCATCTATCTTTAATATAAAAATATCCAAATGTTAAGTCATTTAAATAGGAATAAAAACTGAATGCAATTTCGTCTAGCGATTCTTATTTTTTGTTACGTCTTCCTTTCATTTTCATTCTGATGGTATGGTATATAAGTTGTGCGAGAGTAACATTAGCACATGTTCTGTCATTAAGTCTGCAAACAGCGGCTCAAAATGTCAACGTGTTCGTGTAGCTAGACGGTCTTATCAAAACGCAGTCATTCTGCATTGAATGCTCGCTTAAGCAGGAAAACGGTTTGAAGAAGGTCGGACAGACCACAAGCGGGCAAACGAGCAATTGGGACCACCCTGACGGACCATAATTGCCTCGCAACACGAGCCACAAACTTATTTTACCTGTCGCCTTGTGAAACGACTTTGTTTTCTTGGCAAGTCTCGTGAAACATGCCCAACACCGAAGACATATTATTTGATCTTGCCCGTATCAGTTACGTGAATCACGCGGTCATCTTCTCCCTTAAGTGCAAAAGTATGATTTACATATGTACACGATAAACATATTCTTGCTGAAAACAATCGTCTGAGTTAGTAAATATTGCAATTACAATCGCTGACATTAATTAATTGAATAACGGATACAACCTGAGTGCCTTTTTCTTTTTAGTCTTGAACGTTATGTTGAAGTAAGCACTGTATAAACTGATACTCTTCTTCAATACATTTATTCATAATTTATAAATATTGTTTATAAAAATAAAAAGGTCAATTTCTAAGGATAATTTCTTTTTTGTATCAACAAAATAATTTGTCATAATTGAATATCAGATTTTAGTTAACATTACTTAAATTGAATTCAGACATTCGATCCAGTTACAATTGACTGATATAGTATCTATAACTGTAAATGTAAAACTTGGAGAAAAAATTATTGAAAATTATTCAGAAAATTGCGGCGATATGTTTATTTTATTTCCACGTTTTTTTTCTTTCACATGAACAATGAGGTTGTGCGACACAAACTAGGACGTCTACACGTTACAATGGGCATCATTATGCGTAGACACGCGCGAATAATCACTTATCGTTAATTACATAATGAGTGCCTAAACGCCGAGCGTTTGTTATTGTCGCGCGTTCTTATCTCGTTCTTACACATTTCGATATTTCGTTTGAAGAAGTGTCTTTGATATTGGATGGAA